>JAOZJS010000168.1:0-69628 GCA_025882695.1 Amerodectes protonotaria | reverse complement strand
GGGTTAAATTTTAAAAATTTTTGGCGGTTTTTTTTTCGATCGATCGTCTTAATCAATCAATCAACCAATCAATCGATCAATCAATGAATCAATCAATATGAAAGAATTCAATTCATTTTTCGGACCATTGTTGTCGGACGCCATTGTTTTCATACTTTTAGGATTTTAAAGGGTTAAATGCGGAACAGAATCTTCGTGTTGCGCATGCGCAAAGCACCCTGCCAAGAAACAAGAACAGGATGATGATGATGAAAAACGACAAGATGTAACAAGACAAGACAATGTCCTGTCTTGTTGTTCTTTCATTATTGCTTTCTTGTAATGGGTGGAAAACACATTACAGCATGCAACAGCATGTGTGTTTCTGAGAAAAGGATTGTTATTGTTCCATTTTATTCGCTTCGGTTTTTTTTTGTTCCTGAAACTAACTAACACTAACTAAGTTCTGTTCAAAACTGCCAAGTGAAAAGCGAATCATCGTTTCAGAAAATAAGTCGTCGGGCGTTGGCCATCATCTTTTTCATCTTATTTTTTTTTCATCTTCTGTTGTTCGTTTCGCATCACTTTATCATCATCATCATCATCATCAAGAGCGTGTTCGGCCCTACGTGTTAGCATCGCGCGCGCCGCATCATTAGCATCGAACGTTTCGGACAGCCGCGCCATCAAAAACGATTACCCGAAAATATCTAGAACGACCAACATGATGATGATGGCAGTGCGCGAACATCGAACAGCGCGAAACAACAGTAACACAAAAAAAATCGTTACAATTTAAGCGCATTTTTTTCTTAATAAAATAAAATAAAATAAAATCTAGATCAAAGACAATGTGATGCACAAAAAAAAGTCAACAAAAGCTGACGGGCGTGCATGGGTTAAATTGGATCTCTGTATGTGATGTGGGTGTGTCAATGGGTGTGTGTCGAAGTGGTGTGGCGCTTGTACAACAACAAAAAATAAAAACAGAACAGCGAAAAAAAAATTAACACATTTAAAGCGATCAAAAAAAATAAAAAATATATAGCGAGAAGAATGGATCCAGGAAATGGCGGCTTTGGATAAAAATGGGGACGCGCCGCTCGGCGTTTGGCTTTAGCCGTTGGTCGCGAACGATAAGGGGCCTTGAACACACTGCTGCCCCCCAGCTGCCTTGAATCCACCATCATCATCATCATCATCATTATTATTGGGGCTGATCTTTACATTTACCATTGCCCAAGATCATTATGGCGTCCATTATGGAATCGATGGAATTCTTCAAGTAAAGTAAATTCTCCCTATTCAACAATTTGCTATTGTCAAATGAACTATGATATTTGTTCGAAACTTTTCGTCGCCATGGTCCCAGATCGGTCAACAAGATGGCGTTGATGGTTTCGTTTTTGAAATGATGCGGATACCAAAACGATGAATGATCGGAACGCATGAACGTACGGTATGGATATAATTTAGGCTTGGTCAAATCCCGTCCCAACCGTGGTAATGGTGGATCCATCAAGAATAGTTTATACTTTTGACGATTCAACCAGGATGAATCCAAAATATTGAACAAAGGTGCATCCACATCACGACGTGACCACACAGCGGTAAAATCACCACGATAACGGTTCCGTTGGACATTTTTGTTCCATTCCGGTAGGACCGCCTATAAATAACGGGGAGGGGGGTCACGACACCAGTTATGAATTGTGAGGGCGCATGCGCAAAAGGGGAATGACCAAAAAAAATAGAGATCATTATTAAAAATCATTCGAATCATTTGTGGAGGTGTTTCCGAACCGACCCCGATTCCGTCAGTGTATTGTGAACCAACTGAAGTATCATATTCAAGCAACATGTCCATTATGATCGCTCCGTGTATTGGCACTCGATTTCTTTCCTTTTCCACCGGTATTAGGTAATTTTTTACGAAATTTTTCGAACCAATCAAGCCCTAGAAACAAATGCAAAAGGAAATGCCAAGGGTTAATCGAAAAATGTTTAACCCCTTTCCAAAAATCCAACTAACATCTTCTTCCATATCGAACAACACAAAAATAATGGTGGTGTTCAATCGGCACCGGTATTTGTGCAACAAACGTGCCAATTCCAGTACGGCCACCGAACCAGATCCATTGTCCTCAACGCCCGGCGATTCCGGAACAGTATCATAATGGGCGCCAATCACCAGAACACTATCGCTAGATGACTTTGTCTTTCGGTCACGGTATTTTCCAGGATATATTCCAACAATATTATGACCGCGATCGTTTCGTTTCTGTCACCAAAAAAGAGAGGAAAAAGTGTTAATTTTTTCATCAAAATGTATTAATTCTTTTCGGGCAAATACCGGGTGATGAAAACTTTGGATGGCCGTCTGTAGGCCATAATCCAAGAATTTGGCTCGTAGATTACGTTTAAGGGTTAGATAAAAATCTTGATCATAAAGATTGCTACGGATTTGGCTGAAAAATTCATAAAACATTGATTTGATTGAACTTAGCGATGATGTTGGCACATAAATTGATTGTTGTTGCTGCTGGGCAGTAGTGGTGGTGGTTGGCTGCACCTTGATCGGCAGAGATTTGTGATGATTTTTGCCAATCATTTCATCACCATCATCCGCTTGCTTTTCATCATCACCATCATCGATGGCAACCGACTTTTTGGTCTCACTTTCGGATGTAACGAGATCATCAAATTCATCATCATTATCGACATTATCATGTCTACGTTGTATGGATGGCGTTGATCGTTCCAAATTCTGATTGGGATCGGATCTTTTTTCATAAAACAAATCCATATTCGTTGGCAAATTTGGTCGTTTCGTGAACAAATCATAGAAATCTTCACGGAGATTTTCCTGCCACCAATCCATCACGCTCCAGCTATGATATGAATCATTGGGAGTCACGCCACTATATCCATGTCCTCCCATATCACGTGATGATGTCGAGTATATTGTTGGTTGTTGACCACTAGAATCGAATTGGTAGCTGCCATTGATAGCGGAGACGATTCGGAACGAAAACATCATCGTGATGATGGTGGTTGTGAAAATGGTCCAAAACCAATCAGAAATCGTAAGCCTTGAAAACATAATCATTTTGGTTCAAAGCCGCACCACAGAATGTTTTCGAATGTTAATAAAATGTGCGTGTGTTCAATATGTTCTGATTATGGTTTTCAAGTATGGGCGTGTAACGAGTCGGCGTCTGGCGGGGCGTTCGTTTTTAAATATGCACACACACTAATTGACAATTATTGTCGTCAAGGTTGTTGATGGTGATGATGATATGGCGGTGGCTGTCTGGCTGACATTTGGTTTCGAGAGTTTGTCCACCTTGTTGTTGTTGTTGTCATATACACATGTTCGGGTCGTCGATGTTTTTACTCTTGTTATTGTTGTTGCTCTTGTTGTTATCATCCAAATTGTTTCCCGTATTATTTTCAAGTGTTTGAGGGGTTCGGGCAATTTTTGGCTGTGGTTGTGTGGTTAATTTTACAGATTTGTTTGTTTGCTCTAGGATTTCAGGGGTTAACAGAGTTTAGTATGTTAGTTTTTGTATGATTACAAGCATTCGATATTTACCAAAAAAAGAGAAAGCAAAGAATTGAGCCACTTTTGTCCTTCAGCCGACGGCGTGAAACATTGGTGATATTATTCGTTGATTATTCGAAAACAAACCGAAACAAAACGAAATAAAATCAAAAACAAAATAACTAAAATCAAATTAAATCAAAGTTTCGATGGCGGTTTTGATGGTTCTCGAGGTTCTGGTCGATATCATATCCGTGGTGGTGTTTGGGTCTTCATTGTTGCCTCGATGATAATAACATCCTGGTGATGGTTCGCTTTCGATGGATGATATGGTGGACACACACAATTGTTGGCCAGGCTAAGCACCGACACAAAACACCGACACAAAATGATGATGATGATCGAAGGGAGAGAAACGCACACAAAAAGCTTTGAAACACTGCTCACACCATAACCATTCGAGAACCAATTAAATTAAACACCGAGATTTTTCCATCCATCCCAGTTTTAATTGATGATTTTTCTTTGAAATTGTACGAGCGCGCACATATACTCGCTGTTGGTGTGTTTGCGACCACACAGAGTTCAAACTTTCTGGCAAGTGAAAAAATTCGAAGTGTAGGAGGAGAGGGACAATTCGAAATTTCGACAAACGACTACTATCGATAGTATCGATACTATCGATTCGAAAAACTATCGAAATCGAATCGAAACTTCGTCTTCTTCCTGAATCAACCAAGGATGGCACATTTGAATCTGGGAAAAACAATTGTTATTTTTTTTCGACGATTAAAGATGTTCGTACAAACACACAAACACGAAAACGGGGAATAACGTTCGTTAACACTTGTTCGACGCCATGTACACGCTAATTATCGTTGTTGTTGTTTGTCATCATCGTCATTTTCCATTACCACCTTTGGAGCCATCCAGAAGAAGACGATGAATGGTGGACCACGATGAAGAACACTATGATCGTCGGTGGGGAAAACTACGAAGCCGAAGCCGAAGCTGAAGACTGAAGAAGAAGCTGAAGACGAAGACGAAGAACAAGCCGTTGGCTTCAAGTTCAAGCCACCATCAGGATGGTGATGGCGAAAGACCAATGGTGGTGATGGCTTGACCAACAACAACAACAACATTCATCAACATCCTCGCCATCATCATCATCATCATCATCATTGCTTCAAGAAAATGAAGAATGGTAAAAACGGTGATGATCATGATCATGTTGATGCTGATGGTGGTGGTGGTTGTTGACTCTTGTCTTGTTGGTGGTGGTGGTGGATCAATTGATGATCAATTTCATCATCATCATCATCATCATCGTTTTGTAGCCACCAAAAAGACAAAGAACTTGTTCTCTGTCTTCGAAGTTGTTCTTAGTTGGTCGAAGTCTTCGTCGTCGTGTTGGTGGTGGTTCTTCAACAAGAAGAAGTTCTTTGCGTGTGGTGTTGGCGTTGAGCAACCAATCACAAAGTGTTACACAGTGTGTACTCGGACCACGATGATGATGATGATGATGATGATGAGAACGAAGAATGTCGTGTGTCGTTGATGTCTTTAGAAGATGATTTTGATCAAGAAGATTATTTAATAATTAACATCATCAACACGCCACAACACTAATGATAATAATCATCATCAGCATTCTGCTTCTGAAGATGAAAGTCTTGATCATGTTAATTACCATCATCATCATCATCATCATTATTATTATTGGGGGCCGCAACGGAGGTGGAGTTTTTTTTCAAAAAAAAAGGAGGAGCTTAAAAAATGAGACACTTGAACAAGGAGGGGCTTATTTTAAAAAAAGGAGTGGCTTGATTAGGTCCGCCCACCGGCCTGGCTGGCTGGCTGAAACACAACGACACACGCATGATTATGCGCAATTCTCAATTGCTGTCAAGCTGTCTGTCTGTTGTCTGTCTGTCTGTCTGTCTGTCCATCGGTCGGTTGTTGCATTGTTGTTGTTGTTGGTTCATGGACAAACGAAATTTGCACTTACACACAATGCACTGAAATCGTTCCCTCCCTCTTGTTTTTTTTTCGTTGTTGTTGTTGTCTGCCAACCACCAATCAAATCATTCCGTTATGGATTGTCATTTTGTGGGCGGTGACTAGTGTGGTTGACTAACAACAACTAGCGGTCAACCACAAAGGCGACCATCTAGCGGGTACCTTAGGAACTTTCCGCGGATCATCAAACCAATGCGGATCTTTGTTGTTGTTCGATGTTCGATGTTCGGATTCGGTTTTGGGCGGATGCACACCATCAAGCAAACGGATCTTCGAGGCGCGATCAGGCGGTAAAACACTGGCTAGCTAGCTAGCTAGCGCGAAACAAGGCTCAACAGTTTCGATATATCGTTTTCATTGTTTGTGATTTTTTTGGGAAATCATTTCGTTCTGGAACGTTCGTTAAAGAGTCCAACGTTCCAGAACGAAAACGACAACGACGAAATGTGATTTCTTTCTCTCTCTCTCTCGCGGGTGCCAGTTTGCCACCACCAACCACCAAGAAAAATACAGGGCGACAAAGAGACGATGGCTTTTATTTCTTGGATGTGCTAAAAATAGAACGAACACACACGCACAGGACGTCTTGGTCGCCGTCATCGTCGAAGCCGCCATTCTCGTCTCGTTTTGTTCTTCTTCTTTTTCTTGGGATTATTGTGTGTGTGGACAATGATGATAATAATTTATTATTATTGTGGTTCAAATGTGTGTGTGTGTGTGTTTGTACAGTATGAAATGATGCTCGCGCGAGAGAAGAAGAAGAAGAAGAAGATGTTCCGGAACACACTCACCCACACGTTCGCTGATGGCGTTAAGACGTAGCACGTTTGGGCTGTTTTGGGTTAAATAAACTATTACTACAACTACTACTACTACTACTACTACTACTACTACTACTACTACTACAAAAAGGGGCTTGTTTCCTGTACGTGTGGGCGTGAATTGAATCAACACCAAAAAGGATTAACCCTTGGGGGCTTATTAATGTTTATGATTGTCATAAAAAAGCTAGAATGATGATGACGATTGTAAAAAATAGAATTAATTAACATTCAGAATCCGGTCCAAATCGGGGAAGGCGGGCGCAATGTGTGGGCGCGTTTGGAATCCCGATGGATGGATTGTTGGTTGGATTTCCGGTTTGTTTTGTTGGTTGGAACAATAATAATAATAGAACAAACGCAAAACAATTACAGTACAGTTTTACGGCCTCCAAATCCGTGAATGGTGAATTGACATTTTTGTGTTTCGATGTTTGGCCTTTCCGGCTCTTTCGCTTTCTTATTAAATTTCCATCAAGGGTTAATTAATCATACTGCTAATTAATTATTGTTTCCTTATTGTTGTGGTCGTGGCTCCTTGTGGATGATAATGATGATGATGCGGCTCTTCAGTTTTAACATTCGAATTCGAATTTTGAAAAATTACTTTCCATTTTCAAGGTTCTCAAATCTCAGCTAAATTGAATTCCCTGATGATGATCCCCCGATGATGATGATGATGATGACGATGATGATGTCCTTGGATTGAGCTACCGATTGAAAATTATTATCATCTCTCTAGTGTGAATATCCGGAAGCTATGAGCTACGACAAACAAACATACACACTGTCCCGGGTTTTCACCGTACCAAAATGGGTTAAGGATTGTTGAGGGGAAAAAGAGGCGGGGAAAAGGGCGGGGAAAATTGGAAAAAACCCGAAGATCGTCATCATTGATTGGTTGGCTGGCTGGCGTGGTGTTGACCCGCCGCGTTTCGCTGATTCATTTTCGGCAATGTGTTAATTACAATTAGAATTATAATGGCAAGACCGGACTCTAATTGGCTATGCTTGTTTCGTTGTTTAACATTTCATTTCGTTTCGTTTCGTTTCGCTTTTTTTTGGTCGAATATTTCTGGGGAGAAACTCTTCTTCGAAAAAAATAAGAAGATAAAAACCTGCCACAATCTGATCATCGTCCAGGTGATTGACCAGCAGCAATAAGAACAAGATCTTCTTCTTCTGCCGCAACTAGAAATCCCGAATTCAAATCCCGAAGATTCTTTGACCTTTCAACCTTGACAAAGTATAGCCTGAAGCTACGATTTTATCGGGCGGAGCATTAAGCAAATCGAATTCAAATCGCCGAATTCGCAGAGTGGCCACCAGCACTTGGTCGCTGTACAGGTCGTTGAATTCTCCCTTGTGAACAGGGCTTGCCAGATTGTGTCTCTCTGTCCGGCCAATCTAGGTGATTGATTGGTGATTTCAGTGTTGATCAGTGTTGAACAGAACTGGATTTGGTTGCTACGAGAACGAGAAAAAGCCAACACAATACAGGTTGGTTGGCAGAAAGTGAAAACACACACCAAACGCGTTCGCTTGAACCACAACAACAACAACAAGAAAAAACCGAAGAAGAAAAACTTCAGTTTCGATTCTTTTCCTCACCGGTGTGCACACAGGTAGCATCAATTCGAACGTTCCCAGGATCCTATTATTCGGCCTTATTATCCAAGATTGTCCAGGATGATTGGGAGTAATCCGCATCCGTTGATGTTGTTGGTGTTGGTGGTTTTTGGCTTGGCCGCCGGTACGGTGACGGGCCACGGTTCGGCCACCGATGAAGTCTCGCTTTCAACCACGACCATCGATGAACCGTTGACCGAGGCTGATCGTGATATGGTCATGGTGACCACCCAACCACCAGGCGATGATCGTTCACCGATGATCACGGATGAACGATCGGCCCGAGAATTCATCGACAAAATCAACCAACGTTTGGAAGAGTTAAATTTTAACATTGTCAATGCTAGCTGGACGTTCAGTACGGATATTAGCGAGGAAAATCAACGGAGGTTGATCGAAGAAACCAACCGTTTCAATGATGAACAGAAACGTATTTGGCTACAGGTTCGCCGTTATGATTATTCAAATTTCACCGATCCACTTTTACGGCGACAATTCCATAAGCTTTCCGTATTGGGCATTGCCGCTTTGGATGAACAAGATTCACAAAAGGTTTGGTTGCGGACGTTTCCGCGCATGCGTTTTGCGTGCGATTTTTTTAACCCGCCTTGTTTTTCGCCCCGCCTTCTTACACACCCAACCGCCCACCCACATCCACACCCACGCAGTTCACCAACATTACCACCGAAATGGAACGTATCTACAGTAGTGCCACCGTTTGTATCGACGACCGATGTGGACTGGAATTGGATCCCGATTTGCAACGTATCATCTCCAAATCACGTGATTATGATCGCCTCCAAGAGGTCTGGATCAAATGGCGCCAGAGTTCCGCTCGGCCAATACGCCCACTATACGTGGACTATATCCGTTTGGGTAATCGTGCTGCACAACTAAATGGTTTCCGAACATTGGACGACCTATGGTTGTTTCCATGGGACACGCCCGATTTCAAGCAACAGGTTGCCAGGATTTGGGACGAGATACGCCCATATTATTTGAAGTTGCACGCCTATGTTCGAGCTAGGCTCCGGAAACATTATGGGGCGGAGCGTATGCCCAAGGATGGTACCATACCGGCACATTTGTTGGGCAACATGTGGGCACAATCCTGGTCGAACATTTTTGATTTGGTCGCACCGTTCCCGGGTAAATCGCTGGATGTTAGCGAAACGATGCGCCAGCAGAATTACACCGCATTGGATATGTTCCGGTTGTCGGAGAAGTTCTTCACCGATTTGGCTTTGATACCGATGCCCGAAACATTCTGGAAACATTCGATGATCACCAAACCAAAGGATGGTCGTAAAGTGGTTTGTCATGCATCCGCATGGGATTTCTACAATCGTCGAGATTTCCGAATCAAAATGTGCACCCAAATCAACATGGAAGATTTGATCACCGTCCACCACGAAATGGGCCACATTCAATACTATTTACAATACAAAAATCAACCAGTCCCATTCAGGGAGGGCGCCAATCCTGGGTTCCACGAAGCCGTCGGAGACCTCTTAGCACTGTCCGTGGCCACGCCCAATCATTTGAAAAAGATCGACCTCCTCTCGGATTCCGACTTGGATTCGGATTCGGCGGATGCGGATGATCAACAACAGCAAATAATGCTGAATTACCAGATGAAAACCGCTTTGGATAAGCTAGCATTTTTGCCATTCGGCTACCTGATGGATGCTTGGCGTTGGGATTTGTTCAGCGAAAAGGTTCCGTTGGAACGGATGAACCGCCATTGGTGGTGGTATAGGTTGAACTATCAAGGCGTTTCACCACCGGTCAAACGTAACGAACAAGATTTTGATGCCGGCTCCAAGTATCATATTCCCGCAAGCGTTGAATACATCAGGTATGTATTTTGGCAATTTAATTAAATTAACCCTTTGAAAGCCATATTGAACGGATGTGTCACCGATGTGTTTTTTGTTCCCCTCAGATATTTCGTTTCGTTCATAATTCAATTCCAATTTCATAAATCACTTTGTGATTTGGCCCAACCAAACGTCCCGTTGCATCGTTGCGATATTGATGGAAATCTGGAATCCGGTGAATTGTTGGCACAAATGCTACAACTAGGATCATCGGTTGAATGGCCGGTGGCCATGAAATTGATGACCGGCCGACCGGAAATGTCCGCACAGCCATTGATTGAATACTTTCAACCGCTGTTCGATTATTTGGATGAACAAATCAAAAACGAGCCCATTGGTTGGTCAGCTAAAGGTAAGCCACGCCTCGTTTATAGGTTTTTTTGATGGATATTATATGCCGAACCTATATCACACTCTCTTTTAACCTATATCGTTCTCTTGTTCGCTTTCTCTCCTCCCTCTCTCTCTTTCTTCCCTTAGTGACTGATTATGTTGAATGATGGGCGGAGCTTAATGAATGACGAACGCACACACAAACACACACACACATTTTTGCTGCACAACCCATTTTTTCCCCCTTCCGTATACACTATGTATTTTTTTCATTTCATTTCTTTTTGTGAAATTTTTCTTTTTTTTAATAAAACACAATATTAATCACATGTAAAAAAGAGGTGTGTCCCGAATGGGTGTGGTTTACTTAGAATTTTTGATGGTGAGCTTCAAAAGAAGACGTGGATTACTGGTGGTTTTGGTTAAGCTGAATGTTCCGGATTGTGGCGATTTGGAGGTACTTTTCACCAGTTTTGCTTCGTACAAAAACGGCGTATTGATCACGATTGGGGTCGTTTCGAAATTTTCATCAGAAAAATATCTCCCACATTCCATTCCTAATTTCACGCCCAATTTTCGATCATAAGGTGTGGCCAATGTTGGACACTGTAATTCACACAAATCTATTGGCGATAATTTGATTTGTGTTTTGAAATTTTCGAACGATGTTTGATAAAGGGACAAGATTTTCTCCCAAAATGGAAAATGCCTACAAAGGGTTAAGCGAAAAAAATAGAGCAATCATGGGTTAATATTGTGGGCCGATACACACGTAGACACACCCCAAAATTTAACCCTCATCATCCGCTTGGGACAGGGGTCGGCGGACTTACACCAAAATGAATTTGTTTTCATTATTCTGCAAAATCATCTCTCTTAGATCTATTGAATGTTCTTGTACCATTTTCATGTCGATGTCTGGGCGTAGCAAATCATTCCTATTGGCAGGATAGACGATTGTGGCGCCACAGGCCAATGCGAACACTCCGGGATTGGCGAACATGGTGGCCAAGATCGAAAGGTTCAACCGTATCAAATAGATACGATTGTAGGTGCCACGGGTAGAGCTGATCAGATCACGGATGATCCGTAATGTTTTGTTCATCATTGAATCCCGACCAAGGCGAGACCAAGGCAAATCTTTGGTTTGGATGGGCGATACCGGAACCAAACAATATTTGGAATTAACCAATTGATGATATTTTGGCCGATATTTGTGCAACATTTTAATGGCATCAAACGCCAATTGGTTACCAACGAAACAAATGAATTTAACATTGTTCTCTTTCAGATTGTCCATCACTTTTCCAATGGTTTGATCGGTGATTTTCATTGGCGTCGGGCCGCCCCTTCTCGATTGACATCCCAGAACACACCCACCTGTTTCAATATAACCAGCAACCTGGCCCCATTCGAACATTTTGTAATCATTTTTGATCAAACCTTCCAGCCCATTCTGGTATCCCAACACACGGATATTATGAGCGAAACCATACCGGACCAGTGCATAGACAATACCATTGATGCCCGGAACCGGATCACCGCACATAACAATGGCCCATCGTACCGGTAGTTTGATGGGTGGTGGCTTGATCGATGTGGTTGTGGGACGTTTTTTCGATGTTTTCGCTTTGGCTTCCATGCTGCTGGAATCGAAAGCGGTTAGCAAATCGCTGGCGCTCGATGGTGTGAGAGGCGGCGGTAACGCCATCAAACGATTATAGTTTTCCCATGTATTCTTGAAATTAACCCCTCGTTGTTCCATGACTTTGGTCCAATTACGTTCTTTGACATATTTGGATAGTTTGGCCAATTCATTGATACAATTCACCAAGGATTTAGTGTTGATCACATCCTGATTGATGCACAGGATCACCGCCATGTTCAGATTTTTCGCCAACACATTATAGGATTCGATGCCCATCTGCATGGACATGAGCTGATCGAATGCCGATGTGAAACCGCCACGTTGTAGGTGGCCAAGGATCACCACCCGTGATTCAACATCCGAATCTTTCAGATAGTCTCGTATGTCCACGCTTTTGATTGGTCGACCGTTTTCATCGCATGCACCTTCGGCCACCAAGATTATATGATGATATTGGCCATTCTCTCGTTCATATCGAACTCTGGTCATCAGGTTATGTTGCCAATCATCGGAGGTTTTCTGCGGTGCTTCCGGTATGAACACGAACGATGCGGCGGTGCTCAACGCCGAGCTGATGGCCAAATAGCCACAGTTACGTCCCATCACCTCGCACACAATCAATCGGCTATGGCTTTTGGCCGTGGTCTTCAGCGCATCGATACTTTCGACCACACGGAACAACGCCGAATCGGCTCCAACGGTCATGTCCGAACCATAAAAATCATTGTCAATCGAACCGATAATTCCGACCAGATTCAACTGGCTTTGTGAATAACGTTCATGGATATTGCCATTACGGATGAACTCTCGGATGAATTGTGTCCACTCACGTCGTAGCAGATTGGCTCCGGTCAAGCTACCATCACCACCGATCACCACCAGATTCTGTATGTCACGTTTCAATAGATTAAGCGCCGCCTTTTTCCTTCCCTCACGCTGGTAGAATTCTTTACATCTGGACGAACCAATCACGGTGCCGCCCTATCAGGAAAAAAGGCGGAGCAACAAATTATAGGGTTAGAGGGCGTGGCGTGACGTACCATATATAGGTGTTGCTGTAACATTTCAATATCGCATGCCATTATTGATTCCGATGTACCATCGCATAATCCTTGGAAGCCGTTCCTGATTAAATATAGTTCATTGTTATTCTTTTGTTGCTTATTCGTATTATTATTGTAACGGGATTTGGATTTAGATTTGGATTTGGATTTTGATTGGGATTCTGATTCTGATTGCGATTTTGGTTGCTTTTGTTGTTTTGATTTTGGTTGTTGCTGTTCTTTTTCTTGTTGTCGTTCTTTTTCTTGTTGCTGTTCTTGTTCTTGTTGTTGTCGTCGTAACTGTGCTAAATGTCTACAAGCTAAACCATACAAAACACTGTTCATACCTTGACAATCTCCACCGCTGGTCAACACGGCAATCGAACCTCGGACCGGTTGGTCCGATGGATCACCTCGAAGATCCGGTATAAATTGAAATAATGGCGGTGACATTCCAGCAATACCCTTGTTTCGTTTCAGAAGGGGAGGGGGAAAATGAAGAAGAATATTAAAATTAATCGCAAACCTTCCAAACGGCCATGTTTGTTTTTGGGCATTTTATAGTGCCAACAAAAATTCGAATTTCGAATCGAATCGAATCAGAATTCAATTGGGCTAATTTGTCAAAATTTCAAATTTCGTTTTTTGGTGCTGCCATCTGGTGTCCAAAAATTGCAACTTAATTCGATTTTAGGAGGAAGCGGATTCCAACAACAATTTGAATTTGAATTTGAATTTTAACAATTTGAATGGAAATGCTACAAAAAGGGAACGGTTGATTGGCCAAAAAATTCGTAATGGTGGAAAGCAACACCACAACAACGACAATAACAACAACCAACCAATCATCATCATCATGGAACAAAAGTTAGCATTGGATTACATCAAAACATTTCATACGGATGGAAAAAATATGATCCTATCACCATTCTCATTGTATGCTTGTTTGTCGATGTTGTTGCCCGGAGCGGAAGGTACCACTAGAACAGAATTGTTACAAATGTTATTGGATAATCGATACATTTGTCCCAACGATATGATCATTTACAATCACAATGAACAATTGCGCAAGTTTTACCAGGATAATCAGAACGTGTTTTGCAATCAGAATTTTCTATATGTCAAGGACAGGTAATAATTAAATATATAGGTTTCCGTTATAGGCGGAAACCTAAAAGTCGGCTATTTCCTATAAAAAGTCGACTATTTCTACTTTTCGAATCACGACCCAAATCAACTTTTCGTTTCTTGTTTCCCACAGACGTTCCACTTCATATAGTTTGCCGATCAAACAGAAATACATTCAAGCATTGAACGATCAGTTTGGTGCTATGGCCAAAAATCTGGACTTTCTGGACATGGACAAGTGTGCCCGACAGATCAATGAAGATGTTTCACAAGCTACCAGAGGATTGATCCAGAATGTGGTCAACAAAGATAAACTGGAACCATCCTGTAAGCTAAGCCATCCGGTAATGATGATCCTGATCAACACGATATTCTTCCGTGGCCGATGGTTGAAACCGTTCGAGCATCAATCGGTGAAGGAATTAGATTTTCAATTGGCCAACGGTGAAATCATCAAAGTGAAGATGATGTTCAAGGAGGCAATGTTTCATCACTATTATCATAAAGATTTGAAAATGGACAGCTTGAAGCTGGAATTTGAATCCGGTTCAGCTTGTTTTGTCATATTGTTGCCTGATCGAGAGATCGGATTGAAGAGTTTGTTGCCGAAATTGAATCAAGCTTACTTTAATCTTATTCTGACTAAACTAGAACATCGTATCAGAGAAATAAGCCTTTATTTGCCTAAATTCGAAATCGAGAATGGTCACGATATGACCTATCAACTTCGGCGGATGGGACTTAAATATGTGTTCAAAAGTGGTCTGGCACGTTTTCCGGGCATTTCGGATGGCCTGGATCAACGTGTCCATCTTGGACCGGTGATCCAAAAAGCCCTGATCAAGGTTGGCTGCGATGGAACGGAAGTGATGGACAACATCATTCCGGCCATGCCTAAATATCATCCATTCTTCGATCGTACACCGCATATGTTCAAAGTAGATCATCCGTTCATATATATGATGGTGTCGCATGATAAGAAACATATCCTATCCATTGGTGTGGTGGAACATCCAAAAACAACGTGCCCGGATACTATATCGAAAACCAGAACACCCAATAGCTCGTTGAGTAGTAAAAAATCGGCTAAACGTAATGCAAGCACAGTGAAGTGCACACATAATAGTACCAGTACTAGTCGATCGAATCGAAGAAACACGGCGGCCAACAGTTGGAGGCGGAGCATTAGTTCAAAAAGTAATTCTAAAAGCAAAAAAAGTCGAAGCGATCGTAAAAGGAATAGAAGTAAAAGCAGGAAAAATTCATGGGCAACATGATGACTAGGCCCCGCCCATTCTCCCTTCTAAACAGAGCCATTTTAAAATCGAACAGAATCTTCCAATAAATTATTTTCAAACAAAGCGATATCGTGCCTGTGTACTGTGCGTGTACTGCTAAAGTGCCACACGCTACGATACGCTGGGCTACGCTGCGATACGCTGAGCTACGCTACGATACGCTGGGCTACGCTATGATACGCTGCGTTGCGCGTGCGCATGTTCATGGTCTTGGCTATATAGCAACACAAGCCTATTATTGGTTCAGCACAGTTGTCAGTGTGAACGTGTGAAAGGCGGAGCACGATGGGCAACTCGCGATACTGGTCATGATTGTTCACAGCCAATCACGCTATATAGTGTACTGTAACAACGGCGCTCCTCTCTCAGTGCTGTTCCTCCCTTCACTATTTTGTGTGAAGGCACGTTAGCGTGTTATCACTGCCCATGTTATTCGTTTCGCACACTGTGTGCTTGTGCTGTGGGCTGTGCGTGTGCTGTGCGTGTGCTGTGTTCAAGAATGTGCTGCCATCTGCCGGATAAAATTCAATTCAATAATTCGAATTCGAATTTTGAATTTTTAAATGGGCAGCATCTTATCCTATAAAAATTCGAAGCAAAATATGTTATAGGTTGTTCCACAGAAAATCCAATTCGAATGACTAGCAACAACGAATCCAACCACGAAACACGATTGGCATTGGATTTTATTAAATTTTTAAATCAACCCGGTGAAAATTTGACCATATCACCATGTTCGTTTTATGCTTGTTTGTCGATGTTGTTGAACGGTGCCGATGGTGTCACCTATGATCAACTGTATAAATTTTTGTTTGACGAAAAACCAATCAAATGCCCAGATAAGGACCGGAACGACATGAACAATAAGAAAAATCTGATGCAAACAAATTATTCATTTTTGAAACGTAACGAAAGCGTTTTGAATGTGGCCAATTTTCTTTACTATAACCAAAATTTTCACCTAAACCAACAATACCTGCAAACATTGCAACCTGACGGTGGAGTGGCGGTCAAAAGTTTGAACCCTTCGGATCCGGAAAAGTGTGCCAAGCAGGTGAACGATGATGTTACTAAAGCCACCAAAGGTATGATCACGGAAATGGTGGACCGGACACAGCTGATGCAGTTCAGCATGATACTGGTGAACGCCATCCATTTCAAAAGCAAATGGACCAAACCATTTGATAGTAAACGTGTGGTGAATCGTGATTTTACATTGTTCAGCGGTAATGCCATCAAAGTTCCGATAATGTTGAAGGATGAAACTTATAGCCATTATCATCATGGAGGGCTCAAAGTGGATACGTTGAAGTTGGAATATCAAACCGGTTCGATTTACATGGTGATCATGTTGCCGGACAAGGATAACAATTTGAAGAATCTTATAGATCAACTGGATACGGAAAGTTTGAACCAATGTTTGGCCAACCTGAACGATTCTTCGCAAAGTCCCGTAAGGTTGTTGATGCCTAAATTCCATATACAGAACAACCTGGACCTGGTCAAGAAGTTGAACCGAATGGGCCTGACAACCATTTTCGATCCGCAAGAGGCGTGTTTCACCAAGATGACCGATGATCCAAAATTTCATGTTAGCAATGTCCTACATAAAACATTGATCACCGTCAATTGTGAAGGTACCGAAGCGGCTGCAGTGTCCGGCACCGTATGTTTAGGATGTTCAATGGCCAAAAGCCCGTTGCCTTCCTACAAATTCGAAGTGGATCGCCCGTTCTTGTTTCTGCTGTTGTCCAATAGCAGAGATCATATTCTGTTTATAGGCGTGGTCGAGAGACCGATGGAACCGCCTCCGGAATCGAAATCAAAGAAAACGCCCAACAAACAAACGCCTGCGAAGGAGGCGAAGGAGCCAAAAGCAAGCAGCAGCATCAAGCAACAACAACAACAACAACAAGAAAGTAAAAAGAGCACTCCTACTGTCACGCCCAAAACTAGCAAAAAACTAGACGAAAAGAAGAGTCCCGGGGAAGGAGGAGGAGCAGGAGGAAGAGAAGGAGGCGGATCCCCAGTGAAGAGTCCGAAGAAAGAGTCCAAAAAGAAGCAGAAGAAGACGACGAAAAAGACAAAGAAGAAGGTAACCAAGGAGAAGGTATCCGTCCCGCCCAAGGCCAGCAAAGATAACCGAAAGAGTCCTAGCGATAAAAAGAAGAGTGGTAGTGGTAAAAACAAGGATACCGCCGGTAGCAAAACATCACAAAAGAGTCTTAGCGATAAAAAGAAACAACATTCGAAAACGAAAAAAAAGAGTCCTAGCGATAAAAAGAAACAACATTCGAAAACCAAGAAGAGTCCTAGCATTAAGAGTATCAAGATTCAAAAGCCTAGGAGTACCGGAAGCCAGGCAAAATCCGCTCAGATAGTTTTAGTAATCGATTTGGATCCGAATAGCCAAAACAATATAAAAAAGAGAAAAAGCAAAACAAGCCATAAAAAACATGGCGATGATGATGATAATAAGAAGAAGAAGAAAATGAAGAAGAAGAAGAAGAAGACGACACCACGCCATGGTGGTAGCAAGAAAAGTCTGAACAGGGAGGTGACCAGAAAAGTTTCCGGAACTGAAATTAAAGCCAACCAACGAAAAGATGAAAAAAAGGACCGGAACGTGGGTGGAAATAGCCAAAAACGGAGTAGTGGTGGTGGTGGTGGTGAGAAAAATCGAAAACCCGATACGAAAGGTACGAAAAAATCAACGCCCCAAAACGATAAACAACAACAACAACCACGTAGAAGCAGCAATACAAGCAAAGCAAGCCAAAAGCCAAGCAAATCAAGCTTGAAACGTAAAGATTCTACTACCGGCAAAAAGCATGGACAACAATTTTGGAACATTTCTCGTAATATTAAGACTGGTCGTGATATTATCAATGAAAGCCATCAAAAGGTTCATACACATTTGCAGACTGTGTTCCAGGATCGTCAACATAAAACCAAGGAGGAGCGGTTGGATGGTGGTAAAAATAAAAGTAAAACAAAAAAACAATCCACTTCGAAGGAAGTGGCTGCCACTACCTCTGGAAATAAGAAAAAAAGCTCCGGAAAAGGCGGCTCCAAATGATCGATAAATAATCGAATGAAAACTAAAATTAAAACTAAATCAATCGAACACACACACGCATGCGCACAATTGTTTGCGCGCACACACACACACATTCAAAAGGTTATTTTATCAACAAAAAAGGTTTGTCGAGGTTGAATGATTTCCGGTTTAGGTTGGATTTCACAAAAAAATCATCGAAATCGAAATCGAAATCATCAAATTTTCGAATGTCAAAGAGAGATTCGTTTGAACCTTTAATTTTTTTTAATCACCAATCACCTGATTACAACATTTCAATGAGTAAGGACAAGTTCCAGGAACTCGATCTTCGATCGGACACGATAATCCACATTGACCATGATTTTGTTCACATTCAACATTCGGATCCAATGTCACCGTGTTGTTTCGTTGACAGCAAAACAAAGAACCAGGGCAAGCAAAACGAAGCTGACGATCTCGGGGGCAATCTCGTTGACATTCGCCACCATTCCGATCGTAAGCACAGAACATCGGTGATTCCTGTATGATATGTCTGCGACAACATTCATAAAATTCGGGACATTGACCGGGAATTTGTGATGCTCCCAGACAATTCTTCACACACTCTCCACCATTACCGCAATCTTTTCGACGATCACGTTGACAACAATATGCCGAACCGGGACACCACCATCGAAGTTGTTTGTTCATCGTACAATTGTTTTGACATTCACCACCATTTCTATAGCACAATGAAGTAAGATCGTTTGGACAACAATTCATCGAACCAGGACATAGACCGTAGATGGCTCGATTTCCGGCACACGTTTCTTGGCATATTCCGCCATTATTTTCGCAAAGGGGCATATCTACTTTAGGAGGCGGAGTCACCGGGACTTCGGGCGTGGTCACCGGAGTTTCAGGTGGAGTCACCGGAAGGAATTCCGGAGGATCTTGCCTTGGTTTCGGCTTATCAACTATCCAATCATCAATTTTAATCTCCACTACATTCTCCGCAACTATAGGTGCATTGGGCGGAGCTTGCATTGGATTAGGCTGATTTTTCAGGTCAGCAACAGTAACAGAAAGCCTTGACATCGGGGTAGAGGCATTGGGAGGAGCTTCAGTTGTGTTGGGCACAGCTGTCTTGTTATCTGATTGAACCGCCACCAATGGCGAGTTAGTAATCAAGTTTTGGGGCGGAGCTTGCGTTATAATGGGCAAGTTTTTAATGGCGTTAGGCGGAGCTTTGTTTATAGGGTTCATTGGAATGAAAGAAATGGACTTATGGAAACCATCATCATCATCATCATCATCATCTTCCGTTGTAGTGGGCAACGATGTTGTAATGATGGGGGGCGGAGCTGGCGTTGTTGTAGGAGGACTGTTTGTTTGTTTGTTTGTTGTTTTATGTGGTGGGCATTAACAGTAAAACCGAACAAAAAGATTAGGACAGTTACGAGAAATTTGACATTACCTGGTATATAGTCGGATTACCGATGCTGGATCCGGATTGCCATATATACAACAAACTAACGAATCAGGACAATCTCCTTGGATTTGATCCTCTACTGGACAGGATTCTCTCCATTTACATCTTCCAGTTCGGGGACTACACCAATCTGTGTTTGTTTGTTTTTTTGATTTAGAAAACGAAACGAAACGAACAAAGTTTGAGATGAGAAAAATTACAGAACCGGAAGGGTTAATTTTTGTTTTTACTTCGAGAATAGCCCAAATCGATCTGGTTCAGCAGCAGCAACAACAACAGTAAAAATAAATTACAAATGTAGAACCGCGGAAATTTCAGGCCAAACATGATCATCATCTCTTCTCTCACTAGGAACAGAAACGAAACTAAAACTTCGAGTTGATGTTGTTGCCAGCAAATTAAGCTTTTACCAACCGATGTCAATGATGAACTGGTGATATTATGGCGTGTGGTTGGATGGCTGAATGAATGGTTGAATGCATGTTCGCCCAAACAACAAAAAAACCTTTCCAATATATACCGGAACGATGTAATACGCTGCCGCTGAACCTTTGATATTTTCCATGATATTTTCATCATGATTCCAGGAATCCGTCCGGGGTTAGCTTACAAAACGGATTACAAAACGGGACTCGAAGAAACTTCGAAATCAACCCTTGCGAAAAACCTTGAAATCGAATTTCAATTCTGCCCGTACATCATCGTTGGACAGCACCAAGGGGGGCGCTTGGACACACACACACACCCGACACAAGAGGCACCAAAGAGGTGTCATACCGCTTGTGTGACGTGTTGCATTTGCTACATTTGCTACATTTGCCGGATTTTTTTGCGGACTGCGCATGTGCAATGCGAATTTTTTCTGGCTGGCCCGAGAAAAATGTGGCGGTTTTGTGAGGAAAAGATTTATTTATTTTTTTCGTTTTGTTTTGAAAATTTCAAAATAATTTTTATTCAAAAACACACAGACACAAAGGTTCTTTCATTGTTGTGCGATATGATGTTCTATCATTTCATGATTCGATTTACGCTTTGATCGCAGCATATAAAACCAATTTCGCAAAACTTTGGAACTAATGTGCCATTGCACTCTTTAAGTGGTACACATACAAAAGGCGACAAGCAAGCTTCCGGGTTTCCAGTATAAATCCAGGATTTGTTGAGAAAAAGCAAGAGAGAGAGAGAGAGAGTTTTGGTTAGATTGATACCGATTCACACCGATTGATACTAGTTAAAAAAATATGATTTTACGTTGTATTATTATATCATTTGGGCCAGTTGTTACATTAGCCGGTGTTGTTTGATTCGAATTTAGGGTCTTGGTCGTGTTCGTCCACATCAACAGAATTCCGATGGAGACAAGAAGTAGATACTTGCTAATGCTGATCATGATGCTGGTTCTCAGGGTTTTCAGGGTTTTCAGTTTTGTCTTCAATACAGTTCGAATGATGTGGTTTTTCCTGAAAGCTTCCTCAAATCCTGGATAATTTATACTGGAAAACATTTCTGGAACCTTTGATATTTGCCTCGGGATACCGGTTTATGCTAGCGCCCAACGGATTTCATCAAATTCTAGTTTGTACTGGTATGTGTGCGTGAGCATGATTTCCAATTTCTGGTTTCCATGAAAGCCAACATCCAAAATTGTCAAGGTTTACAGCATTTGGCCTTTTGGATCCAGATTCCAAGCAACAACATCGAATGCATTCTATTCAACAGGTTTTGCCCAACCTTAGACTCTTCCCTCTCTCTCTCTCTCACACACACACACACACACTCTCTCTCTCTAGCGAGCGCATGCGCATACAATTTGATGCAACTTTCAACGGAACTTGTAGCTCGGAAATGGCGGAAGCATATACTAGTAGTAGTAGTAGCAGTAGTAGTAGTAGTAGTAGTAGTAGTAATAGTAGTAGTAGTAATAGTAGTAGTAGTAATAGTAGTAGTAGTAATAGTAGTAGTAGTAGTAGTAGTAGTAGTAGTAGTAGTAGAAGTGGTAGTAAGAAAAAAAATGATACAGAAAGACAATGTCGATCGTGTTGTTTTTGCAAAGATTTTTAATCCGAAACAAAAAACAATGGTTATTATTTCAAACAAAAGTTTTGTTACACATATTCTGGAGGCGGCCAAATGTGACAACAAACTTGGCCAGGAGGGCAATTTCCAGGTACTGGGTAGTAATTCGGGCTGCATTCTCTTTTGTCTCTACATGTATCAGGAAGATTACAAGGCAGTTCATAATCGGAAGTTTTGTTTGCTTTCAAACCAGGACCTGAAGAACAAAAAAAAAGAGCGAAAGTTTTGTTTGAGAAAGAAAACTAAGTACAAAAGTATCGACCAATCACGACTAGTTCCGAAAAACAAAATGCTCACCTTTCAATACAGGAACTGGTGGTGTTACGATTGTAAGATTGTACCACTTGATACAACATATTTGGCCAGGAGGGCAAGTTACCAAAGAAGGTGCTTTTTCAGGTCGCATGCACCGTGATTTCTCTATACACCTTGCTTTTTCCGTACAGGGTTTGCCTATAGTTGTGTTTCGGAATGAAAAACCAGGATCTGAAGAACGAAAAAAGCAAAAGTTTTGTTCGAGAGAAAAAATCAAACAAAATTGTATCTAAAATACAAGTTCCGAAAAAAATGTTTACCATGTAAAACAAAATCCGATATATTCGGACGTTGAGAAGGTTTTGTTTGCACCACGTTCAACGACCACAGCATTAGGACTCCAATGGAGAGAAGAAGAAGACGATGGAAACACTGGCCACTGATCATCATGATGTTGGTGGTGGTTCTCTGCTACACAGTTTGCTTTCAATAAGATTCGAAATAATCCAAAAATTAATTTTGGTTTCCAAAAGCTTAAAATCTTGGATAATTTATACTGAAAAAAACCCATCTCACACATCTTGAACCTTTGATATTATCCCCTTGGATAATCCGGTTTATGCTAGTTGGTTGTGTTTTTTGTTTTGGTTGGGGCCAAAAATAAATGTTCCGTCGGATTCTCGTCTATACTGGTGTAAGCTTACGAAATTCGTTTAACCTTTCGTCCGACCGAGCAAGAGAGCAAGAGGAATCATAGAGTCTTTGCGTCTTTTTTTCTGCGCAACAATGCAGCTAATGCGGTGATGTCCAACCCCTTCTCCCGAGCATTCATGTCAACACCATGAACAGAACACGAAAGCGAAGGAGGAGCTTACGCTCTCCAGTCATCGTGCAGGCTTTATAGTTCGCATTCGAAATGGCGGTATTAGTGGTAGTGGTAGTAGTAATGATAGTAGTAGTGGTATTACGAAAAAAAAACAATACAGGAAATAATACAGACGCAATGCCAAATGGTGTTGTTTTTGCAAAGATTTTTAATCCGAAACAAAAAAAACAATGTGGTTATTATTTCAAACAAAAGTATATTGTTGAACATTTTTTTTCATGGATGGTGACAACATATTTGGCCAAAATGGCACCTTCCAGGTATTACATAGGCAGGCGGGGGGCAGAATGTTCTGGATGAACATTTATCAGGAAGTTTACATCGTCGACGAGTACCGAAATTTCCGTTTTTGACTATAAAACCAGGATCTGGAGTGCGAAAACAGTGCGGAAAGTTTTGTTTGAGAAAGAAAACCGCAAACAAAAAAGTCTGCAAATCTGCAGCTAGTTCCAACAAACAAACAAACAAAAAACAAAATGCTCACCAATGCTCACCGGAACCGGAGATCCCGGTATTGTAACTTGAGAAGGTTGTGTTTGTACCACGTTCAACCACAACACTCCAATGGAGAGGAGAAGAAGAAGACGATGAAGATGATAAATGCCACTGATCATCATCATTTAGGTGTGTTTCAATGGTGGTGGTTTAGTTTTGAAAAGTTTATTTATACCTGGAAACATTTTTTGTTGGCAGGGAAACACTTCTGACATTTTCTATTCGGAATACAGCCACGGTTGTGGGTGTGGTAGGGAGGGTATTTAGGTTGAATGAGCGCAACAAGTGGCTTCATACAAATATCATTATTATTATTATTATATTTCAATTGAAAATATCACCGGTGCAGGTAATTATGATGGTTTCAAATTCGAATTTTGAAAATTTTTTTGAAAACAGCGCCATCTCTTGTCACGTTTATTAAAAATCCAGAGAAAGAGAGAGAGAGAGGGCGCGCATAATTTCGAATGTTAAACTATCGCGATTGTGCACACACCAGAAAAAAACAATCGATAGTTTGAATTACCAAGGTGTACCACAGCAAATCAGATCGTTGGGGCATTTTGCATTCCATCCAATGGATTTACCGGAACAATTTTCGGCAGTGTCGCATTGGAAATATTTGAGCTTCGTGCACGATAGATCATCATCGGGGGTTTTTGCTTGGAAATAAAAAGTAAAGCAAAGAAAATTTCACCATAAAAATCACCTCTCGATCACTCTGTATTCGAAGCTCTTACCCAGCGGATCTTGTGCAGATGTATCATGTGGATGGTCCAGATAGACAATGGTCAACATTAGCCACACCCAGTGGTTAAACAGAGATTGGACAAACAACATGATTTTGATGATGATTCGAGTGTATCGTGTTCTTTTTTTTTCTTCAAAATCCAATCAAATTGTAAGCGAAAGCGAAAGCGCGAACGAGCGAGCGATGAGAACTACATGAACAGAACGCGAACTATATAGCCAGTATGACTGGAGAACGACGTAAGCTCCTCCTCCTTCGCTTTCGTGTTCTGTTCATGTAGTTCTCAATGCTGGGGAGAAGGTTGGACATCACCGCACTGGCTACATTGTTGCGCAGAAATGTTGCGCAGAGAAAAAGACGCAAAGACACTACGTTTCATCTTGCTCTCTCTTTTTCAAAAAAAAAATTGTTTTATTTCAAATTTTAAATTTCAAATTGTATCATAATAATCCAACCGGGATGGGAAAGGGTTAATTCAATCAATTTTTGGCTCACGATTAATCCGATTCTCAGACCAAACGAAAAAAATCCATCACTTAACCACCGGTTTTTGTTTTTTTCAAAAAATGGCAACATTGTTTTCCTTTAGGACAACGGCCAGGAGTTTTCATGGTACATTCCCCTTTGGCTATACAATGATTATTATGGCTCTTGTCGCATTTCTTTTTACCAGCTGGAGCCATCGTATTTCTAGACCCTGACAATGATGCTTGAGGATGGCCGAAATGGATCAGGTTCAGCATCAACAACAATAGTACAGCAACAGATAGTAAAAGATATTTTCGGTTGTTCATGATGATGCTAATCTTCTGGAGGTTCAAGCTGGAT
The DNA here is from genome assembly GCA_025882695.1 of Amerodectes protonotaria. NCBI lineage: Eukaryota > Metazoa > Arthropoda > Arachnida > Sarcoptiformes > Proctophyllodidae > Amerodectes > Amerodectes protonotaria. Next base: position 44,483 of record JAOZJS010000168.1, on the reverse strand, counting down.
AATCTTTCTGGGTGTGTGTGTGTCCAGATCGAAGATCTGATCCGAAATTTATACTAAACATAAAATCAGTGATATTTTCCTATTGATTATGGTTAATTGAAATTTTAAATTCTAATTTTGGATTGATTGGATTGGATTTTGTGGCGATTCGCCGATGTGAATCGGGCCATGATTTTCAGTGGTTTGCCAAAGAGTGGCAAGCACATTCTTTCGTTGTCGTTGTTGTTGTTATTGTTGTTGTCAAATTCGAATTCAAATTCAAAATTGTGATTGGCTAATTTGTTCCGGTTCATATTATGTTGATTTCAAAAGTTGATTTCAACGAAAACATTTGGCAAACCACCAAAGTGAAAATGTCGCTGATTTCAAACAGTTTCAACAGGCTTAGTACAAATCAATTCAACCGCGGTAAAAAAACATCCTCCGATTAGAGCGACCTCAACACATTAAAAAGCTTAAACAAATCGGAAACGGATTTTGTTTCAAGCAAGCCTTTTGGGTATAAATAGCCGAACCAGCAACAGTTTGAACAGAGGTCTGATCAGAATTTTTTTTTGCGCTTTTTACTTGAATAATTTTTTTTTTTTGGTTTGAAACAATCAAAATTTAATAAAGTTTTTGTTGGTGTGGTAGAGTGTGTTCTAATTACAACTTTTTTAGTCCCGGGTCAAATCCCGTTTAATCTTTATCAGGATGCGCAAAAGAGCCATCAAGTCCTTGAAAAGTTGTTCTCGTTCTGGCACCAGAGGATTTTTTTTCGGGAAAATTAAAATTTAAAATGAAAACAACAACAAACGAAAATTTAAAAATGACAATATGCTAACCTTTTCTCGCCTGATTTTTCTCGCTAATTTTTTTAATTAACCCATGCTTTCTCCTGTGCAGTAATCCGCTTTCACGTTCATCGTCCCTGCCCAACAATCTCCCGGAACTATCCGTAGGAAACAACAACAGAGACATCGAGATCCAAATGGAGATGATGATCAAAGTCCTATCATTCATGATTTGATGGCAAAAGATGTGTGGATATGAAATGTGCACTGAAGATGCGGTAGATTTTTTTTTGCGACAAACTGGTAAACTAGTGTGTATGAGCGCGTTTTGTGTCTGGTTCAATTGTTTGCAAGATTTATACGGAGAAGAACAACAAAACATAAAAAAATAACATTTACCAAGTTTTAGATGATGATCCGTCGTTGATTTTGATTCGATTTTGTGAGTTCATGATTCTGACCTATTCGAATTTGATCCAAAATGTAAATACCAAAATTGCCATATTTCGCCATATTTATCGAATGATATATATAACAATTAGTTGGAAAGTTTCAAACACACTTTTTTGCTTGGGCGACACCATCAGAACACCATCAGATCACCAGCAGCAAATTATGGCCGCCATCAGCCTCGGTTTAGTAGCGATGATATTGTTGAAAGCAATTGTGATGGTGATGCAAGCGAAAAGAGGTGGCGATCCAAACAGACCAATACCTGTGCATGAAATCAAACAACAATATGCGGTAATTTTGTTTAAAAATTTTAAAAATTGATTAACGAACTGCTAACCCACTCACTCGTTTCAGGAAGAACTGGATCTATCCAATGCAACCGAACAAGAGAAAGAATTCAAAAAGAAAATATTCGCCGAAAATCTTCATTGGTTGATGAACGACAAACAAGCCCAAAGTACAATCCAAGCGGGAAAATATGGCCGTTATTATTATATGGATCTATTTTTTCGGAAAATTCTCCGAGAATTTGTTAAAAGTATCACAATCACGATATAACTAACATTACAGCTAGCCGAATATTTCGTTAACATTCGAATTTTCGTTTGCATTCGATTTTTTTTGAAAAATAGCCGCCACAAACCAAAATCGACATTTTGGGTGGAAATAGTGGCGAGCACGAGAGAAAATAATAATAATAATTTCATAAACAAAACACGCCTTTCTTCAACCAAAATAATACTGTTTGGTGCCCTACCTCTCTATCTCTCTCTCTCTTGGTGCTTTGGTCTTGTTCTGTTCTGCTTTTTAGGCTTGTCTGTGCAGAAGCAAGCACTGTGTAAGAGAGAGGGATCAAGAGATCGAGGGCTATGGCTTTGAAAATACTAAGTGGTACAATCTCTACTCTTCTGCTTGTTAAAGATGTGTGCGTGTGGGTCACAACAATCTAAATTGAGTGTCTGATTGGCTGACGATTGCTCCACCTCCACGCCCACAAATCGATTAGAACAGAAAAGCCAACCCAACATAAAATTATAATCAAAAATACTGCGGCTGGTGGGCACTGCCCTCTCTTTTTTCGAATTGAACCAATCAGAGAACACCGACCAAATACAAAATGATTCGAATGAATGAAACGAAATTGTGACCAAGATGTTCAATAATATTGACCAATCAAAATGATGTTTTCGAATTTGAATTCAAAGTATTCCAAGAATTTATTGGTCACAAGAATTACCAGGACCATCATCATCGCAACGATGTTCCACCACCGATGATCTTGTTTGATTTCTTAAACTAAATCGAGGTTTGCGTGTGTCGTGTGTCCAAAATGTTTTATTTGTTGCGTTGTAAATTTCCTGCTGCTGATGCTGCTTCTTCTTCTGCATACGTAACAACAACCAACCAATATCCTGCCATCGTCATCGTCGATATCCAATATCGTCGTTGATTCTTTAATTCAACTGTCTTGAAGCAAACGATTCCAAAGATCTTTTTTCAAGTTGATAACCACATTCCTTTTGAATTTTTTTTTTGTATTTTGTTCTTAACTTTGCATTGGCTCGATCGGTCCTCGACCAATCAGACCAAGAAGCTGAAGAAGAAGAAGAATAATGTCCAGAAAATTCATTTCAGCCTTTACCGGAACATACAATGTTCATGCAAACGAGATTGCCCGCGGTATGCGACAATCATCCATTTCGAATGGTGATGATGGTGGCGGCGGTGGCGGTGATGATAATACAAGTGAAAATAATTCCACAATACCGCATAGCTATTTGGCTGGAAAATTTCAAAATCTATCAGCATTGATCACTGGTCGTAATGTTTACAATGTTCCTGAAACAATCAAATGTGTAGTACATTTTCTTGATGATACTGAACATGTGTTTGAAGTGGATGTAAGTTCCGTTTGTCCTAATTCATGATCATGATCATCATCTTATATTTCTTTTACCATCATTCGATTTACCAGCGTACTGCCAAAGGTGATGAATTGATGGACGCCGTCTTCCGCCATCTAGAATTGATCGAAAGAGAATATTTTGCCTTGCAATTCACTGAAATTTTCAATAGTGGTAATGGTGGTGGTCATCCTAAGCAACCAAAAATCGGCGATGATTCAGCCACGATCGCTGAAGGCCAGCGGCGGCCATCTTCAGATCGTTCAAGGAATTATGATCACAATCCTTCCGTGATGACTAATCCGACCATCGTTTATAATGTAAGCTTTAGCCAATTAGCTTCGATCGGATTTCGCTAATCGTTTTTTTCTTTTGTTTGACATACTACAACAGAAATGGCTGGATCCAACGAAAAAGATCCGCAAACAAATGCGATTCTGTCCGCAACCATATTTGCTACATTTTCGTGTAAAATTTTTTGTAACCGAAATGTCCAGATTGTTGGAAGAGTATACTCGTTATCATTTTTATCTACAATTACGTAAAGATATTCTAACTGGCCGATTGTTTGATTCGTCCATTGTGGCCATTACCGATGCTGGTCAAACAAATGATTCGTTGATGGCCAAATTGGCCAGCTATGTTCTACAATGTAAATACCATTGTTATATATAAGATTCATACGGTTCGGGAACCTCGAAATCTGACCAATTTTTTTTAATTGACCAAAATTTTAGCCGAACTAGGCGATTACTGTGAAGAGGATCATTTGCCCGGATATGCTAATCAATTCAGTTTCATACCGAATCAAACGGAACAATTTTGCCAGAAAGCCGAATCGTTGCATCGTTTGCATCAGGGACAAACACCGGCCGATGCTGAACTGAATTATTTGGAAGAGGCTAAACATTTAGAATTGTACGGTGTGGATTTACATGATGCAAAAGTATGGCCGGTTGTTTTTCTATTTCCGTTTCAGTTTTCGTTTTTTTAATGGTAATTTCCTTTGCAGGATTATGAACAACAAGACATTAAAATTGGTGTATCGTCCAACGGATTGACAGTGTACAAGAATCATTTTACCAAAATCAACACGTTCAGTTGGGCCAAGATAGTGAAGATTTCGTTTAAGCGAAGATATTTTTTCATTCAACTCAAACATGAAGGTACCGAACGTTTTGATAATATGATCGGTTTCAACCTGTGCTCGTATCGTGCTTGTAAATCATTGTGGAAATCATGCGTTGAGCAGCATACGTTCTTCCGGTTGCATACACCGAAACCGTTGACGAAAAAGTTTTTCTTTTTCTTTTCGTTGGGCTCGAAATTTCGTTACAGTGGCAAAACAGAATTTCAAACAATCGAAGAGAACCGAAAACGTTTGACACGTACCGAACGTATATTCATTAGGAATAATGCTAGAAATGCTACGATGCCTGCCTCTTTGATGAATAATGGTGGTGATCATCATCATCCTAACCACAATCATCATCAACATCAACAACAACAACCTGTAGCGTTGAAGCATCCGCCGCCACCGCATCATCATCATCATAACAATTGTGTTGGACAAAAAGCTGCCATAACGGATGCCCAGAAGCATATTGTTAATTTGAAATTATCAAACATGTTGGCGGCCAATGAAAATCGTTTGGCATCGCAAGCAGCAACCACGACGGCAACGGCGGCTGTGGCGGCGGCAACCACGATCATAAATAATACCACCACCAATAATAATAATAATATTAAAAATAATGGTAAATATTTGTGTCACAAACAATCGCTCAGCCAAAAGCATCAACAACATTCATCATTATTGATATCACCATCGATGGAAGAATCATCAACAGAATCATTATCATCATCATCCGCATCCTCATTGTTGGGCAATCATAATAATAACACTAATAATGTTCCAATGGCGGCAACAATCAGCGGCAACCACCATTTGGTGGCGGTAAACAAAAAATTGGTCGCCGTGGATACTGCTGGCGATTGTGTAAAGCCAGTAGTTACAGCCGCAACAGTATTATCACCATCGATGAACGCCCAGCAACCATGCCAAATATCTGGTCACCATAAGAAGACGACGACGACGATCATCAATACTAACAATATTAATAATAATAATAATAACATATCAACTAGTCATCATCCACATCGTCATCTTCATTCTTCAACATCGGTTTTAAGAAGCTCAACCATACCGGCCACGACCAAGGCAGCAGCTAATACCATATTGTCTTCGCGATCATCATCATCATCATCATCCACATCGTCGTCGACATCCTCTCTGGAATCATCTTTTATGCCTGATGATAATTTACCGAACAATCATGATCTCATTAGTATTAATAACGACAACAATGATGATGGTAGAAGTGCAAAACATCGGCAAAAGTCATGTGATATTATGAAAATTAGCAGCAACAGCACCAACGCTAACACATCTCTTGATGGTGGTAACACCAACAGATCGATGGTGTTGAATGGCTGTCAAGACGTGTTGTTGAAACATAATAATACTACTAATCATCATCGTCATCATACGACCATAATTAAAATTGGTGTTAATGGTGGCGGCGGTGGTGGTGGTAATGCACCATCGTTGCCGCCGCCGCCAACATCATCATCATCCACAACAATACCATCCACATTCACAACGCCGCAGGCTGCCTATGCACCATCATCATTGATCTCATTGCCATTTATTGATTCAATGTCCACCGCATCCGATAAAACATCCACATCGTTGACCAATGGTAATGGTAGCCAAACACCGACCCTGATTGAAGATTTGACCAAGATCAATGATGATGATGATGATGGTGGTGGTGGGCGTGGTGGTGGTGATGATGATAATGACCAGAAGCTCTTGGATTTTGTTTCGCCCATCCGAGATCTGATCAAAGAATTGTACGATGATGCAGCTAATGTCAACGATAATCTTAACAATGATGATGATGATGGTAACGATAATTGTCTTTCCGATCCGAACATATCATCTGATTTGGATTCACCAGTGCATGTGGTCCAGGTGACCATGAAACCGGTCAAAAATAAACCGTTTGGTTTCAACGTTAAAGGTGGACATGATCAAAGTTGTCCAGTATTGGTATCACGTGTTCTGCCAGACACACCGGCAGATAAGGCTTTGCCGCAAAAACTACATGAAGGTGATCAAGTGATGGCCATCAATGGTCAACAAGTGGCCGGATTGAAACATGAAGAAGTGGTTCAATTGATCAGAGCCACCAAAGAAATGGGTCCGGATGCACAGCTTGTGTTGACCATACGTCCGAATGTTTATTATAAAAGCTGTGACAATGCCGGTGATGATACAAAAGAAAAAGATGCGAGCGGATTTAGTGCTGAAGAATCTCCCATGCATTATACGCCGGATATTTTCGCGGCCAATATGCTCTTGCCACCGCCGCCACCACCATCATCATGTGCATCATCTAGGTTTTCCGCCAATATCGATTTGGCTGCTGCTGCTGCTTCCGACTGCTGCCCACCAGATGCTGACCAGTTTTCCGATGATATTGGTGAAGAAGAATACGATGATGTTGATGATGGTGATGATGATGGAGAAGAGGAGGAACCGGATATGCCCAGACCGGAAGAAGAAGGAGAAGAAATACCAATAGTCATGGCGGAATCGCCAGAAAAATTGCTCAAAATTTCAATGAATCTTTTGAAAGAAGGATTACAAGAAGATTCACTGATTTTACATTTCGAGGTTTGAGAAATGCTTCGAATTCGAATTCGAATTCTAACTAACTCTTCGATTTCGAATTCTTTTAACAGTATTTACCAAGACGTAATGATGATGAACCAATAACGGTGGCACGTGATGTGGATAATGTCCCCAAGAACCGTTATCTGGATATTGCACCATGTAAAGATTTTGGATTTTGGAACAATTAATTGATGATTTGATTCTAATTGAATGTGACAATTTTTTCCATTTTCAGATGATTCTACCAGAGTGGTGCTGAAAGAATGCAATAGTGGTGATTATATAAATGCATCGCATGTTACCATGGAGGTGGAGGCCAGCGGTGTGATCAACAGGTTGGTGTCGTTTTGTTCAATCAATCAAAATCAATGGACATTTGTCTAATTGTGGTTTCCACGCATTTCACAGATTCATCGCCACCCAAGGCCCATTGAAACGTACCATCAGTGATTTTTGGCAAATGGTCTGGGAACAACGTTCCACATTGATCGTAATGGTGACGCCGTTGGTAGAGGATGGCCGTAAAAAATGCTTTAAATATTGGCCAGATGAAGGCCAAACAATGGTGGTCAATGATCTGATCGATTTGGTTCAAGTGGATTGCCAAGATTGTGGAGCATTTTTGGAGAGACGTTTCAAAATGATCGATCCGGAGGTTAGTGCATTGGATTCGATTTCGAGTTAGATTGGAGTTTCCGGTTTTTGTTTCAAACTTTGGAATTTTTTTTTTGGATTCTATATAGAATAAGGAAACCCATTGCGTAACACATTTGCAATATTTAGCCTGGCCAGATCAAGGCGTGCCGGATGATGATCGTGATTTTTTAAAATTAATATTCAAAGTTCGTGAACTACGAGCAGAATATCCGGATCGTCCAGTGATTGTACATTGCAGGTTGGTATACATTTGTACATTGAATTACATTTGTACATGTCTGGTTATCCCCGCCCCCTTTAATTCAGTGCTGGAATCGGTCGTACCGGTGTCTTAATCCTAATGGAAACCGGAATATGTTTGATTGAAGCCAACCAACCAGTTTATCCATTAGAATTGGTCCGTGTGATGCGCAATCAACGTGCCATGCTCATACAGACAACAACACAATTTCGTTTCGTATGCGAAGCATTGTATAGAGTGTATCGGGATGAAATAGTCAAACCATTGGATAGATTTTTACCTCATAACTTTCCACCACCACCATCATCCACATCACCATCACCGCTTTGCCAGGATAATAATGGTGATGATGATAATGATGATGGATCGGAGCCATCATGATCCTGATCACTCGATCGAGTTCGATTCGATGATCCGATCAGGTTCCGGGGCCATTTCGTAATCCGGGTTATTTATACTACATTTTTTTTGCTACTATTTGCTACAATCATTTCTTTCTGTTTTTTATAACTTCAATTTGCTACAATTTTGCTACAACCAATCATCATCACACATCCACAACTATGACCAAAGACTATGACCAACCAACCAATAACTGAATCTAGTTCATCATCATCATCATTTTTTTCGTGTGTGCTTCTTGTTCCTTTTTTTCGAATTTTATACATTTAGCTATTACTGCGCATGCGCGTGAACATGCGCCGATGACCGGAACAACAATCATGATTTTTTTTGAATTTTTTTATTATTTTAGAATGTATCTACTTTCTATGTATGAATTTGCTATGTATGAATTATGAACGATATGTATTTACAATGATTGTGTATTGAATCGAATTGAAAAACAATGATTATGGTTTCAAAACGATACATTTTATATACAAAAATTTTTTTGGCGCCAGACGCGTATTATTTGAAATTTTGCGCATGCGCAAACGAATTTTGCGATCTGTCACGCATCTGCCTGGAATGATACACTTGTAGCATACGTTTGATAACTTTACCGAATTCTTCCATGTCCATTGCGAAATCATCATTATCAATGGTGGTGGTTGATTGTTGTGGTGGTCCGCCACCACCACCAGTTGATGGATCATCTTGCTGATCAAAATTGGCCACCTGATACAGATTGAACGGTGGAATGTATGCTTGTAAACGTTGCATGTTGGCCATGTCCGTTGCAGCAGGTTGATCGTTGGAATGGATCGTCGCCGTCGTCGTGGTCGTGGTCGCAGTGGTCGTCGTGGTGGTGTCTTCCAAGCTGGGAACCGTACATTTGATCGGCTTGATGGTCACGAAAATATTCTCACAATTAAGCGAACCAAACGCGAAGCCCATTTGATGATGATCTTTGATCGTTTCGCTTAGCGAATGGCAAATTTCCAACAAATCATTCGGGGTCAATGGTTCTTTGGTTCGGAGAAATTCATTCAATGTTTGATAACCAGGTGGCGTGCGCATCAATATCCGATGCATTGATACGGATATGATCGAACCATCGTCTCTGCTTAGTTGTCTTTGTCGTGATTGTTGTTGTTGTTGCTGGTGTTTGATCGATGTTAAACGCATCTGAACCACTGAACCACCATTCGTACCATTAATATTACTGTTGCTTTGATGCAGATGCGGATGATGATGATGTTCGCTACGTTGTTGTCGCTGTTGTTGTTGTTGTTGTTGCGACGACAACAGATTCGGTACGAAATGTATCAACGTATAAATCAGCGGGTTTGTGGCCGAATTCAGTGGTAGAACTAGGACGGCGATCCAAGAATAGGCCGCGCCCGGTATTGGTACACCGGCCAGAGCCATCAAACCCATGATTATGACCGGAAACCAGCATAGGAAATTGGTGATTACAATCAATGCCATTTGTAGGCCGATCTGGTGGAAGGGAGGGCGGGGCATAGGAGCAGGAGGAGGAGCAAGATATTATAGCGGAACTGGAGAAAACTAACACTAACGGATACTTTACATTGGTTTCTCGCAGTTGTTTCGCACGCATTTGGCGACGTTTTTTCACCGCACCTCGGATCGTTTTGTACATGTACAAATAACAGAATAATATGAACAAGAATGCAAACAAATTGAACACCAAAAATATCGCTACGGAATATTCCCAACCGGGCCATTTGTTGGCCGTGATGTGAAATGCCAAACAAACACCGGATCTTGAATAGAATTGTCCCTTGAAATAATCAATCGGTAACAATGGCAAACCGGATATGATGAACATTATGATCCAGGTTAGAACAAGTAATCTGCAAAGAGAGAGGAAAAAATTCAAATCGAGGTCAAAGGTCAGAGGTCAAAGGTAAAAGGTCATGAAAGGTCAAAGGGCATGAAGGGTTCAGGTCATAGGTAAAGGTTGATAGGTGTCACATTTACCTGTAGGCACATTTAACGGTGAAACGATAAGCGGAGAACGAGAACGAAATCGATATCAAACGATCAATGGTGATGAACACCAAGGTCATGACGGAGGTTTCCGAGGAGAGGGTGGATAGGAATCCGCAAAGCTTGCACAGGATGGAATTTTTCCAATAATCCGAATTTTCGATGTAATGTCCTCTGCGCATGCGTGAAAATGATTAGGATTATCCGGATTGTGGGATTATCTTCTGGGGGGGAGGAACTTACCGATAATATTCATCCACAGATGCAATGATGATCAGATAGACGCCCATCAAGAAATCGGAGAACCCCAACCATAGGATCAACACTGAGCTAACACGATTGGTTTGATTTTTGGTCTTCAAACGCCATATGACCACCCAAAGATTGCCGATCAGCGCGCCAAATCCCAGAATCCATAGGATGAGACGTTGTACGGTGTTGGACATTAAATCCTCACAATCGGATATTTCATCTTGTGGTGGGTAACAACGGGAAAACGGTACATTACCGGAAACCATACAACAAAATTTAAAACTATCCGTGGCCAAATTCCTCAGTGATTTGAGCATGGCGAACATATCCTTGGAGAACGTACGGATAGGATTGCCACGCAAATCCAAAGACATCAATGAGATTAGGTCGTTGAAGGCACCTTTTTCTATTGTATCGATTTGATTGTTGACCAAGGTCAAATGTTGTAGCGAGCTCATCTGCAAGAATAGGTTCTTGACCAATCTATTCAGCTGGGTGTTGGAAATGTTCAACCGGCGCAACGAGATCAAACCCACGAACGCTCCGGAATGTATTTGTTCCAGCAGCGGATTATGGTCCAACATCAACGTGGTCACCTGTTGAAGGCCGGCGAATGCGGCCGCTTCGATTATTTTGATGTTATTGTGGCGAAGATCCAACTTGTACAGATTGGCCAATTGGATGAATTTCCTAGAACGTATCACCTCCAATTGATTGTTTTGCAGAATCAATTCCCCCAGATAGGTGTATGGAGAGAAATCGATTGCGGACAAATCCGGCCCGAGGTTATTTCCACTTAGGTCCAATTTTCGGGTATCACGTGAAATACTTTTCAACACTTCCCGGGTGATGTTCCTCGAGTCACGGCAATCCACGAAGTGGCCAATACAAATGCACGATTCCGGGCAGTTCAGATCGCAAAACCATTCATCATCTCCCAACGGGCAATGTCGGAAACCGTCGCATAGTTGATGCAACCAAATGCAAGAGCTTTCGTTGGCGCATTTGTACCGCCCTGGGCAAGTGTAACGGGCGCAGCCAATTTCATCGGAACCGCCCACACAATCCCATTTCCCATTGCACAGATAACGGTATGGGATACAGTAGGAATCCGGACATTTAACATAATCCGGTGGACATTGATGTTGGCTACAATTGCGCAAATGTGAAACATCCCTACAACCAATCTGATATTGGAGCTGATCAAATTCATACAGGCAAACATCTTTGCCATCGATGATCTGTCCGGAATTACAACGGAATATGTTGGCCGCTTGTTGCCAACAATCCAACCGATCCCTGTGGTGGTGGTGGTTCGATGGCCTTGATTTTCCCGTACATTCAACCGGGCCAATCTGAACATAGCCCAATTGTCCAATGTGATACACCTCGCCGAACGCCACCTGTCGGATGGGCAGCTTACTACGATCGCGAACATAACCATAATCACGGGTCCAGTTGAACATCAATCCTGCATCACAATTACAACGGAGATTACTGATGCAATTCGGGTAACAAGCACAAGCCAGTGGTTGATCGGTTCCCCAGGAATATTCCCGGAATCCATGGCGGGAAACCCACCAGGAATTTGGTTTGGGGGTGTTGAAATTAAACCTGGATCCGGAACATTCATAGCTAACGAATTGTTTGCATTGTTCGGATGTATCGATCAAGGTTAGGATCAAATCCAGGCTTCCTTCATAGGTGATGATCCGTACGTAGGATCCGGGGGCATCGATCGATGATCGAACGTAAAGACGATCCTCGGAATCGTGATTGATAATGGTGGTGGCATGGGTTTCGTTCAGGAAACGGCAAAACACCCTCAACGTCAATTGATTACCGGGCATCGGTTGCAGATCATAGTAGCCATCCTGGCGAATGTTCTGATATTCCAACAGATCCTGGCATGTTTCTCTCCGCGTATCTCGTTGTCGACAGTCGTTGCTGTACGTCGATGCTCGGGATGCGTCCGAGCTGCTGATCCGTCGTCTTTTACGGCCATGGCCAGCTGAAGCTGAATACGTGGCCGAAGAACCGTGGCCACCACCGTTCATAACGATGGCCGAACAAACTGTTTCGTGTTCATCTTCGAAAAATTTTCCCGGACAATCTCGGTGACGGTCGCAAAGCGCATACAACGGTATACAATTACCATAATAACATTGGAACGTAGTGTTCAGGTTACATTTACCATTGCAATTATCTTCATCGCTTTGGTCACGGCAATCATGGAACAGATCACAACGTTTATAATTCGGTATGCATTGTTCATTGTTGCAACGGAATTCGCTGTTCTTTTTGCATTGTGGACGAAAACAGAATATCTCATCGGAACCATCGCCACAATCATCGATGAAGTCGCAATACTAAAAATGTAGCAAATTCAAAAATGTAGCGATTTCAAAAATGTAGCAAATTTCAAATTCAAAAATTTTTGGCGCCAAAACACAACACACACAACACAACACCGTACCTTTCCTATGGCAATGCAATGTCCGTTCGCACATTGAAATTGTGATTCCAAACACTTGTCGCTTATGGAACAACCTTCCGTTTCATCACTTCCGTCACTAGAGGGTGTGGGTGGGCGTGTGGTTTGAAAAGTGGGTGTGTAAGCTGAATGAACTACAAAATCGAAACCAGACGGGACTCAAACTTACCGACAATTGGCAGTACCATCACAACGGAACAGATTGGATATAACTTCGAAATTGTTACAAACAAAATAACGATTTAGGTCCACTTTGCTTTTAATCTGGTTCTTCTCTTCTTCACCAATCCTGATCTGGAACAATGGCCTACGAGGACTGTACTGATGTAGCGAAGAATTGGAATCCATTTTACAAATATAACTACGGATCAGGCCATCGTTGTGGTTGTGGTGGTGCTGCACACGACGATTGTTGCTGCCACTTCCGCCGCTACTGCTACTACTACTGCTGTTGTTCGAGGTTATGTGAGTGGTGGAATTATTCGAGCCCGAACCGGAGATCATGTGACCAGAATTGGCCGAGGGCGTGGAAAAAGGGGCCGGGCTTAGCGTCAGTTTGGAGGCGGGCATAACCTTCTTACCCAACGAACATGGAACATCATGCCAGTTCAATGTTGAATGAATGGAATAAAAATTGATCACCGTACAATCTTCGTACGCCCCGCCATCCGGTTGGGAATATTGATTGAAATAATTGTTTAAATCATTGAAGCCATTGATTATTGATGTACGTAATGATGATTGGTGGTAGTGGTGATAATGATTCGACCAATCTGCTTGGTTGCCCGACGATGCCGACCAATTCCGTGGTGGTAGTGGTTGTTGATGATTGTCCAAGATGCTGGCGGAATCATCACCAGTCAGCGGTGAAGAACCAATGTAATTACTTCGATACCAATCAGTATAGCTCATCGGATTACCATCGGACCAATTGTAGAAACCTTCACGATTGGTATCAATCAACCCAATGTAGATGGTCTGATGTGGAGGCATTTGCCATTGTTCAATGATCCAATAATGTACAACGTTCATTTCCAGATAATCCGTTATGGACACCAAATGTCCATCACGACCTTTTGCTTTCTGCGCGCATTTCTCTTCGGCTTCGTACCATTGAAGGGATTCATCTTCCATGAATGATTTGTAACAATAACCACGAAAATACAGCCAACCGGACGGACAAGCATTGGGCGGTAGCAAGAAACGTCGGGCTTCCGGTAGCAGATCATAACGTTTAGCTTTGTATTGCAACTTGAAACCACGCCCATTTCCACTGGAATCCGTGCTGAACTCGATCAACAATTCATTCCAATTGGATAGGATATGTTTGCTTGGTTTGTTGGTGTTGCAATAACGTCCCAGTACGATACCGGTGGATGGATCAATGAATGAGAGGTGGTCGTATAGGCAGTTTTTCACCGGACGATGTGTTGTACCGGAAGTGCTGCTGCTGCTGTTGTTGTAGTTGGCGGCTGTAGCATAAGCGGTGATTGGCTGGCTGAAAACATCGAAATCTTCGATGGATATGTTGAAATAGTGGCCGGCCGGTGCACGTATCAACCACCGGCATCGGTAATTGTTCAAATAATTCAACGGATAATTGATGGAGAATATCCGCCCACAAAGCGATGAACAATTGTACAAACGTGAACATCGGGAATCACCGATACCACACCCTGGGCAATCGGTTTCACGGAAACGTACCAAAAATCCTTGATATCTGGTCTTCGAAAATCGGAAACAAGTCTTCAGATTCAACATGACCGGTCCGTTGGAGATGATTTTTTTGGGGAAATTTTGCTGCTTAAACGAGTGGAGCCGGTGGATTAGGCCACCGGAACCCGCCTCGATGGTTATAGGTGATTGTGCCCGTGAATGGTAGATGATCAATTGATCTAGGCATTTACCGCCGCCGCTTTTCTCCGCTGGAGCCAAATCCAAGACGATGAAATCCAGCTCGATGTGGCCATCCGGATTAGCTGGTTTAATGTTCCAAACACAGGATTTGTATTGAGCATAATAGAACGGATAGTTGGGGGAGGATATGACACCGGGCGTGGATGCGGTCAATGTTCGGGAGCAGAAATTCTTCTTGTCCCCTCGACATCCGATCAGCTCGAGACGCATGCACGGGCCCCCACGGAAAGCGAGGATTTTGATGCGCAAAAACCTAGCCACCACCGGCTTCAACAGGTTGTACATGACCACTTCGTTCGGGTCCACATGTTGCGCTTCACACTGGACACATTTGTATACTTTTTGCTTGCCAATCGGCTCCTCCTCAAACGACCAATGCCGTGAATCGTTGGAGAACAGCACTTGAAAATGTGTAATGAAATAGCTTTTGAATCCATTGGGCATACCTTGCATGGCCACGCCCACAATGGTTACATAATTAACATTGTTCCAATTGGATTCATCACCCAACGGTAGTTTGGAATCGAAAACAATGTTGGAATTTTGCAAACGCAAATCGATTTGAATGTATTTCTCTTGATCCAAATTGTTCGTGCACCAAGCGGCGAAACTATTCAGACGAACATTGTAAGGATGGTACACCAAACCTTTGGTGGAATCGAATGATGATGCGGTGATGGCCGAATCCAGAATTTCTTCGGTGGCCATGCCCAGTGGGCGGCCACAAGATTCTTCACCGAACACCACTACTTCGCACAATTGTAGCGCATCCTGGCGTTCCTTCATGAATATGATCACATATTGGCCTTCGATTGGTTGGCTACAGTTCAACGTGATCTGATCGAATTCCTCTTCGGTCGTACCGTAGTGGGCACATTCCACCGCCGACAAGAATGGTTTGTTAACCGGCCGCGTAATACCCGTGTCCTTATCATACACTCGGCCATAACCGAACGTATCCGGTGTGGTGTCCACTAGCACTTGGAATCCTTTCAGTTTGTCCGCTATGTCATAATAACAATAATGTAGTGTCATACCACGATCGAATAGGGTCACCTCGATCCGTGGATGTGGATCTTGGAATTTCAATTTTTGCCCCGTTGTAAACACCAGATCCGGTATGGAACCGTACAGGACCACTTCTTCTTCATAATGGAAAAAGTGTTCCATTTCGCTCATCCCGGCCACCTCCTGACAGATACGCCCATATTGGAACAAATAGAATGGCCTAGTTTTAGGCAGATTGATCGGCTTCGTTGGATCACCATCTTCACGGCAACAATAATAAATGGTGGTATTGTGGGTGGTATATTCACCTGCTGGCACCGTTCCATGAATCGAATTGAACAGCTGTTGTTTCCTGCTTGGATTCTGATTCCAATTCGGTTGGCCGCCATTCTGGTGGTGGTTGATGCTAGCATTGGAACTTTTATCGAACCAGGTAAGCGATCCAACCTGGAACCCTTCGGGACATGTATCACCATATTTTAGGATGCAATACTTGCCCGGCTGCCATTGACATGTATCGTTGGCCGAGCATGAACTTTGATTGGGATTCGGATTGGTCACCACTGGTTTGGTGGTTGTTGATGAAGTATCACCATCGTTGGCCACCAATGATGATCGATGATGGTGGTCATCTTGGTGGATGCAAAAATGTTGTTCAATACCGTCGCTGGTTGCACCACCCTTGAGCATGATATTCTCGGACCAATATCGTATCTTATCATCATACGGTTTATCATATTGTACCGCATGAAATCGCATACCATGCAACCATCGGCCACCTTCGGTCGATGATGGACAACCGGAAGATGGCATGGGCAAACCATAATTACCTTGTGGCCATTGGCGTTCACATAAGCTAGTGGTACAAACATCCATGTTACGTTCCCAGAACATCGGCTGTATCGGTATGGTTTCATGTTTGCCCAAATAACTATAGATCCGGACGCCATGTATCCGATGACGTTTTTGCAAATTGACCCTCCACCATGGTTCTCGTTCATAATTGGTCGAGGAACATTTCGCTGCTTCTCTTTGTTCATAATTATCATCCACAGCCAGCGATGGTTCACGATTGGCTCGGGTAGAGCTTTGATCGGTTGGCCTACCCACCGCAGCATTCTTGATCCACCGCGACTTGCCACTGCCAGGCGTGGTAGTGGTCAAGGTCAGGTTGCGGTCGGGATGCGGTGGCGGCCGATGTTTCCGGATCGAACGTATCATGGCGTGGATTCCACGACTGTTTCCAACCTTTTTCAACGATGTCTGCAATCGTAGTTGGATTTGGCTAGAACCGGATGTGAATTTCCCAATATCAAAACGATTAATATTGCAATAGTTTAGCTGTTGTTGTTGTTGTTTAGTTTGATTCTGTTGCGCCTGTTGCGGTGGTAGTGGTTGTTGGATCACCAACAAATCTGCATCACAATAATGTTGGCCAGGCGTTACGATCACATCGAAATCGTTGAATTCCACTTGTAGAATATGATCCTCCGCGCTGGTCTTCAGGTTCCATTGTTGTACCATCAACCGGTGGTCAATGTGCTGTCCATAAACATAGTGCGCAAACGGATATCCCAATGAATATACGTACAAACATTGATCTGGCCGTACCACACACTGGACCTCGGTGGTGTTGATGGGAACCACGCCCCCAGACCATCGAATCGGACAAGCCTGGCATTTGGCCGGGCGAAATTCTACCCGAAAACCTTGATGATGATCCTGGATGGTCGAATGATTTTGGTTGCAAGTGATCAATTGCAAACGAAACAATGTCCGGTGGCCATCCGTTACGTAATAGGGTGGAGAGGATTTCTCACGTCTAATCCGATACACCAACGTCCAGCGTTTTCCACCGTGCTCGATTTGATCCGCTTGATCCGGATCTGGATCCTCGGCCTTCGGCTCCTGGAACACATCCACAAGTACAGCGTAACGGCACCCGGGTACGCTAACATAGGCACCATAATGTATTACATCGTATTCGGTGAACACCATCTCGATCAGCTGGCCCCGATCTACCAGTACGGTCCACTGGTAACGACGGAACGCCGGTGGATAACGTTTCGGGAATCCGGGCGATGTAAGATTAACAGGTGCCCGGAATTCACCGAACGTAACATTCCGATGACCGTGTTGGCGGCAAATCAACGGTCCCAGGGTATAACGGCCGACCTCATAGGATTCACCGGTATCACCAAATCGAAGCTGCGTTACTGGCAGACGATCTTTGGCCAACAGTAGGCCAGAATCTTCCAGCCAATCAGTTTTGATGTTTGCATCACAATTACAAGTGGAATTTTTCGTGGTTGGATGACAATAAGGGAAACACCCACATGAACGGGAATCTGGTTCGGCACCGCCCCAATATGTTTGTGTACGCCCACGACGATCCAGCCACCAATTGTGATAATGTTGAAACCAAAAATTAAACACCGAACCTTTACAATCCCAACGGATGTATTGTTGACATGTGTAGGATTGTTGAATGATCCAATCGATACATTGTAATTGGTTGGAGCCGGAGCCGTTGGCACCGGAAGTGGCCAAAGCATACACAATATTCCTTTCGAATGATCCCGGTGATTCATAACCTTGAACCAAACGTGACTCTTCTGAATCATGATGGACAATGGTTTTGATTTCGAAAACTTGTTCCCGTTGATCCAAATGATCACGATCCACATCCGATTGCCAAGCGAGAGCATCGGACATGTCACATTCTACCTGGATCCGCCCACCCGGACAATCCCGGGAATCCTCATCGGGCACCATCAACGAATAGTTACCGGATTCACGGACACCATATTTGAGCCATAATTCTGAGCAACTTTTAGCTTCGAAACTTGATGATTCCAAAGGTAGTGGCAGCCATAAACATATGCTGATGATGATAATTGGTACTAGGGGAGGATTGTGAAATCAAAAGAATTACGCCCAGAATACCCGGATCATCCACTACTTACCGAACGACGACAACAGATTCATGGCGTTTGCTTGAAGTTACCACAACAACCACGAAGAACCATCAAGAAGAACGACGACGTTGTCCATGTTTTGCTCACGATAAAAATTATTTGGCACATTTCAACATGTGATGGTATCTTGTTGTTGGTTTTATCATCGCGGATTTCATTATCATTCGGGCAATAATGGTAGAGCTGGTGTGATATCACCGCTACAACCCGCTTTGGTATAAATGGCACTTGTTGCGTGCGTACGTGCACGTGTGTGTACACTGCTAGTTTTGTTTGTACAGTGCTGGTTGTTTTTTTTGTATGTGGGCTGGCTGAATCATCGAGCGCGCAGGATCAGGCCTCACAATTGGTCCCGCCCTCGACCATACGCCCTCAAACCCACGCCCCGTTTTTTAGAGCTTCAGGATTTAGGCTGTTGTGATTGGCTAATTCAATTTCTATAGTAGGTTTGTTCTAGAACTACTACAACAACGTACAACAATGCGCATTTAGTGAAAGTTGAGCCAATTTTTGGTTTCCAATATAAAAACCAATAGACCAGCAGTCGGTGTTTTCGTTCGTTCGTTCGTTTGTTCTTTGGTTTGGATTCTCTCTTTGAAAATCAAATTGTTGTTTCCCCCTCCCAGTTGTGTGATTGGTTGATCATTTTGCCACCATGCCCTATATGACCAGAGATATGGCAACATTTGCCAAAGACAAAGGTATTAGTTCGTCCACAACGGATGAACGAAGTGATAATAATAAGAAAAAATTAAGAGAAACTCCCAGTTCAACCGATGGCCTTTCATCGGTATTGTCGGCCAAATCGAAAAAATCCAAAAGTTTCACGCCCAAATCCAGAAAAACGCCCTCATCGAAATCTTCCTCTGGTTCTAGTAAGAAAAAATCCAGCGCCGGTAAAAGCTCGGCGGTATCGTCGGTGATTTCCTCATCGAGGAAAGGAAATTCGAAAAAAGGATCCGGTGGTGGTGGTGGCGGTGGTGGTGGTAAAAGTAAAGTGATGTCCAGCAGGAAATCCGGCGAGAAAAAATCCAGCAAAAAGAAGCCATCAAGCAAAGGTAGTGGTCGTAGTGGGGGTAAAAGTAGTAAACGTACTGTTTCGGCCACCAAAACCGAATTCAGCCAGTACGAGAATCCGGCCGAGAAGCTTAGCTTTGATGAGAAGAGTTTACGTTATACCATTGCATTGTTGCGGTCGAATATAACCAAACTAAAAACGATGGAAGGAGCCATACCGTTGGACAAAGAGTTTACGTTCTATCAAATAGATTACAAAAAGAAATTGATCCCGCCCAAAAATTTGAAACATTGCGATGATGTGGTGATGGCCCAGCATCGTAACAAAGAATTCAAAGATTTTCCGTTATGCTGTAAAATATATGATCAAAAAAAACGCAAGATCGATCCGAATTGTGAATATTTTCGCATTCTACGTACGATCGGCCGTAAACATCCGTGCATAATACAAACATGGGGCATCTATTTGGATGATGCCAACAAACGTATATTGATGCTACAAGAATGGTGCGCTCAGATGTCACTGGACAAGATTGTGGCCAAACACGATGGCCTGCAGGAGAAACGAGCAGCGGAAATGGCCGCACAAATGGTCAAAGCGATGGACTATCTTGGTGATACCGGGCTGGCTCATCGTGCCATTTCACCGCGGAACGTTTTTGTTTCATGTCGTGAACCGCTTCGTGCCAAACTGGCCGGTTTACGACAGGCCAGAATATATTGGGATATCAAAAAAGAGGATGTCATTCTGGTCCCATGTTTGCCGTTGAGCAAAAAATCCAAAGAACCAGAATTTCAAGCACCAGAAGTGTATGGTGATGAAAGTAAAGAACAATTTGATCCGATCAATGCGGATATTTGGTCATATGGTGCAACCATTTATTTTGGTTTGAGCAAAAAATATCCTTATGATTTTTGTGTAAGTGGCTCCTCCCCTTTTTCACTTCCTCTTCCTCTTTTTATAAGTCTTAGGAACCGCCCATTTAATTTAATAGAATTAACCCCTTTCAAACCCTTTTTTTAACCCTTTCGCGTTCTCTTTGGCAGAAAGAAAATCCAAACATCGAAAAAGAGATCCAGGACAATGTGAACAATTTGAAAGCATCGAAAAAATGTAGACAATTTTTAGGCAAAATATTACAACCAAACGCTAAGAAACGGATGAGATTTGATAAAATTGATCGACACCCATGGCTATTGAATAAATAGAGTAGAGCGGCTGGTGTGTGTCTGTCTGTCTGTGTCTGTGTGCGTGCTTGTGCTTGTGCTATATTGAAAACAAGAGACGCGGAGAGGAGGACCAAAGCAAAGCAAAAGCATAAGCAAGCAAAGCAGACGACGGACCTATAAAGGCTGGACGGTAGCTGTGCGTGTGCGAGTGTGAGTGTGAGTGTGCCAATAGGACTTGGTCATTATATAGCACACAACAAAGAGAGTGAGTGCTCTTGCGCATACGCTTATCTTTTTACTATACAAAATTTAATAAATTAAAACAATTTTTTGCCAAAACTCCGCCCGCTCTAAAATTTAATCAGAAATGATTCGATTTTTGGAAATATTTCGAATTTTTAGCAATTTTCTGAATTATTGTTGGAAAACCTATAAAACCACATTTGGCGTTCGACTTTCAATCGTGTTTTCTCATTTTTGAATCGTTTTGTTTAAATAGTCTCCGCCCTTTCGACCACAATACCTTCACCGACGACACGCCCAATCTAAAACTAGGATGCCTTACATAACCAAAGATATGGCTTCGTATGCCCGTTCCAAAGGGATTAGTTCAACAGGTGGTTCTCATTCCTCAGCTCCAAAAAGCAAGAAAAGAGTAAGAGATGCACCTAGCTCAATGGTTCCATCATCATCGTCACCATCCAGCGGATCTTCTTTCAACAAAAAGAGATCATCATCCAAAGCAAGCAAGCCTTCCGGAGGTAGAAGTGGTGGCAGCAGTCATCACAGTAGCGGTAGTAGGTCGAGCGGAAGTCATCATAGTAGTAGCAGAGGCGGAAGCAGTAGCAGCAGTCATCATAGTAGTAGCAAGCCCAGTAGCGGAAGAGGTCGAAGCAGCGGTGGCAGCAGCAGCAGAGGAGGTAGTAGCAGTAGGGGAAGTGGCCGGACCAGCAGTAGTAGCGCAAAGGTCAGCAGAAGTACCATCGGAGGTAGTGGCAGTAGTGCTGCCGGTGGTGGTACAACAAAGGTCAGCACTTCGTACACTAGTGGAAGTAGCACAACAAGCCGGAGCTCGAGCAGCACTAAAAGCAGAAGCGGAAGTAGTAAAAAAAAGAAACGTCCTGGACATGATGTTTCCACGTATATACCGCCGGCCAGGCAAATGAGTTTTGATGAGAAAACATTGAAATATACTCTACAATTGTTGAAAGGGAATATTGCCAAATTGAAACAAATCGAAGGTCCACAACCGATTGATTCTAGTAACGAGTATAGTTCTTATTTGATTGATTTCTCCAAACAATTGGTACCGAAAAAGAAATTGGAACATTGTGAAGCGATTGTTGCCTGTAAACATAAGGATAAAGAATTGAGCGATTTCCCGTTGGGCTGTAAAGTTTACGATAGTAACAAGGTACACGGTGATTCGCAACACTTTCGTATACTCAGGATCTTGGGCAGGAAACATCCAAGCCTGTTGCAAACATGGAATCTGTTCTATGATTCATCCAAGCATAAAATATTGGTCATACAAGAGTATGGCATGAACGGTATCCTTCATTCATATGTTAAACATGAAGGACCATTGTCCGAGAAACAATCCGCCGATTGTTGTCTACAATTCGCTCATGCCCTAGATTATATGAGCGATTTCGGGCTAACCCATCGTCACATATCACCGCATCAATCTTTTATGTGCAGCAAGAAACCGATCCGTGTCAAGCTGGCTCCATGCTGGCATACCACCGTCTATTGGGATGTGGAACGTACCGATGTGATCATGCAGCCTTGTTTGTCCGCTAGTAAAAAACCAAAAGAACCGGATTATCGGGCACCGGAAATGTATGGCGACTCCGGTAAAGAGGTTTATGATCCGATCGCCGCCGATATCTGGTCGTTGGGAGCAACCATTTATTTTTGTTTGAGCAAAAAATATCCGTACGATTTTTCGGTAAGCACACACCACTACCACTAGCATTCAACCACTGATCCTGACTCCTCCCCCTGAACCACCACCACAGAAAGAGAATCCGAATGTAGACAAAGAAATCGATCAGAATATATCCAGCTTGAAGGTATCGTCCAAATGTAAAGATTTCCTAAGGAAATTGCTAACACCACGAGCAAAGCAAAGGCTGCCATTCGAAAAGATCGAGAAAAATTCTTGGGTTCAATCATCTAAGTAAATGGAAAAAAAAGATGGAAAAGAATAATTATTACCGAAAAGAACAAACTGCGCATGCGCGCGAAAGTTTATAATGGAAAAATTTTCGAACATCCTCGACAGATGGCGCTGATGGTGGTTATGAATAAAAAAAATTTCATTTTTTCTGTTTGAAATTCTAACCAATCACAAAAATCCCTGGAAGCGGGAAAATTTGTTGCGCACACACACACACATGCACATGCATACACGTGATTGCCAAGATATTTCTTTCTTTCTTTCCTAAACAATACCTGTAATTAACCTGTGTGATTGTTTGGCGCGTATTCTCCCAACCATACATTGATGGGGATACAGGGTGGTGGTTGCATGCCGGCCGACCAATGTCCGCACACACACACACACACACACCAAGATGTGATGCTAGAAGAAGAATATTTTGAGAATTTTCACATTGTTGGGGAAAATCCAGTCAAACCAGTGTGTGTGTGGTATGGATTCACATTCTCATTCTAAAAGTAGTGTCATGAAAAATTTCATAATCCTCGTATAATCCTTGCACAACAACAACGACGACGACAAGGAGATTATCCTTCTGTTTGTGTGTGTGCGTTTATACGTGTATACAAATGAGGTTATCCCGGCTCCATCATCACCACCACCACACAGGCACCACAACCAGGCATAGGCACACCTGAGGATGGCCGGGCGCCTGTTTATATGATGATGGTTATTTTCGAATGCATTACCTGTTTCTCTCTTCTTCTTGTTTCTTTCTCGCTCTCTCTTGATTTGCATACCGGTGACCTGGTTATGAATATGGAAATGGTGATTCGAAGAGGAGGAGGAGGAGGATGCACAACATACAACCACAGTTATAGGAAAACACAAAAAGGATTCGTTTTCCAATATGATCAGAGGGGAGGGTGTTGATCTATTGTGGTGGTATTTATCTTGCTTTCGGCATTTCGGATTGATTTCTCTTCATCATCATCTCACAGCTTCTGCCTGGAAGATACCGGTGTGTGTGTGTGTGTGTGTGTGTGTGTCTCTCTCGTTGCCATGTTTGTTTGTTTGCATTGTTGGTTGGTTTGTTTGGTGTGTTATTTATTGATAATCGACCAAAATCAATGATTTGATTGATTGGTATTTAAACAAACGAACGAATCAAACATTGTTGAAAAGCAAAAAAGCTACGTGACGCTCACGGCTTGAAGAACCATCCTCAACCACAACGGGACAACCATTAATCCGATCCGAAAATTGAAATCCATGGTTGGAAGGATCAACAACGGTCATTGAATCCATCCAATCCGCACAACCGAGAGCGACTGGGAGCGAGAAGGAGAGCCAGAGAGCGAAAGTTTGTACATTGTATCTGCGTCCGAAATCTGCACCAAAAGAAGAAGCTTAGCATTTCCTGCACCTTCCTGAACAACAGGCAGACAATCAAGTCAAGTCAAGACGTGCCGTGGCCTGAAGATATTTTGGGAAATACAAAAATTTCCTTCGTCGTTGAACGAGAAAGAGAACGAAAACGACTTTTATTTTCAACAACAATTCGCTTCCTGCTTTTCATCTTCTTGTCCGTCCGTGTAGATAGATACGACAAGAGATTCGAGAGAAAACACAAGAGATCTTCAAGATATTTATTTTTGTTTCGCTTTTGTTTCGTTGTCGTATTTTGATGGTGGTGGTTCATATTTCAACAAGCTCGCATTTCGCTCCACAGTACGTTCCACAGTACACGTTCCACATTGCGTGTGTGTGTGTGTTGCCCGTTTTCCCGAATATTAGAAAACAAACCGAACCCGAAAAATACGAAAACAACAGCCAATCATGATGGTCCTGGAAGATTTGGATCTGATCCAAGATGTATACGGCATTCTGGCCGAACCACAACAACAACCGCTACCAAAACCAGCAGCAGCCAGTGATGAGGATGAAACGGAAACATCGCTGAATGATTTTGGAGCAAATTTGGATCCAGAACAATCATCATCATCTTCCGGTTCATCGGGCAATTCGGATCTGCAGGATCATCACCAGAATGGTGGTGTCAATGTGTTCCGGAATAATGTACCGGTGTTGGGGGTTAAAAATCCGACTGAATCACAATTTTTCGATTTCATCTTCTTTTTCTGTTCATTGTTGGATTTGTTCATTGTACAGCCGATGAATTTTTTCACATCCGACGACAATGTTTCTAGTCTGCCGTTTTATTTTAGCTGAACCCCCGGAGCACCACCAGTACCAGAGAAACATTGCGAGAGAATTCATTCATAATTTGTATCCATAATTATCCATTATTCATTATAATAATTATAACAGTAATAGTAATAATAATCTAAATAATAAATATTGATTCCGATCAAAAATGGTCCTAAAATTCACAAGTGGTGGCTGTCGAAGGGTTAATCACTATAATTATTATAGTATCCGGTTGATGGGCGCTGTTCAAAATAGTCGATATCGATATATCGAAATCGATATCAATCGATTCGAACAAAATCCCGCCCAAATAAACGTGGAGGAGGCGGAGCTAATTTTGTCCCAAATTTGACATTCCGATGACATATCCATCGTCCATTCAATCCATTCTGGGCTAGAACAAAATGAAAATGGCCAACACATTCACGCCAAACACCTATCCACGATCATTGTGTTTGATGGTGCAATTTTTCAGGTAAGATGGCAGCAGCGCTATCTAGGGCTGCATATAGGGCTGCCTGCCTGGCTATGCTTATCGCTCCGCCCCGCTCGGCCCACTATCAAGCGTCCAACGTCCAATCACAGCAATCAGTGTGTTTGAAGCCTATGCATGGACAAGCCTATAAGCCTATAAGCCTAATAAGCCTATGCACTGCTTTTTTTGTGGGCGGGCACTAGTTCGTCCAATCGTTCGTTCAAATTTTTTTTATAATTTCAAAAATTTAGATTTCTAGGCATTTCCAATGGATTTTTGCCGGCGAAAAATCCCCAAACCACGTTCCAATGGGCGGATATTAATTTTTTGGACAATTTCCACAATTGTTACCAATGGAAATGGATATTGATCAGTTTGATTTATTTGTTTTATTACGTAATTCTATACGTTCGTCGAGTGATATTGCCCACATTTGTATTACGTAATTTGTTCGATGATAATTACATCAACGACAATGATCCTTCGTTGCGGATACACTTTTTACCACAATTCATAATGGAATCGATCATATTGTTGACCAAAGTGGATAATTTTGTGAATTTCATCTATTTCAACTATTGGTCCGGTGGCCAGCGGTTGATCAAACACTTGTCCGATATTGGCGTATTGAACGTTGACCAAGATTGTAGGCTGGCCACCAGGATCCTGGTGAATCTTACGATTTGGTTCATATTGTCCAACGTTCTGGCTACCATGGCTCCAGCCGTGTTCATCGGAGATGGGGGTCAACGTTTCGGGGATTCCGACCAAAACATTTGGATCCTGGTCCTTCGATGTTTGATGGTGGATGCAATGTTTTTGCCCAGCGCCTATCAATGCTGTATCTATACTTATTCGATGTTGATCTATTGTCGACAGATCCGGAAGATCCGTAAACGTTATCAATTGTTGAGTGAGTACCAGTGTGAGCTAATCCGATCCAATCCAATCCAAAACGTGGATGATCTTGCTTTCATCCGATTTCCACAGCATCCAAACACTTGATCCGCATCAAACGAGACCTGTTGGAATTGCAACAACATTACAACCAAACCAGACAGCTGATGGAGCTGCCCATGTTTCTGAGCATATTCATCAACACTTGGACAGTGGTGGCATTTCCGGGCATCTGTATCAATCTGAATCTGTACAATGTGAAAATAACCTATCTTACCGCGTTCACCTTGATACAATCCAGCCTCAAACTATTGACGGTAATCTATTTCGGTCAATTGCCAGTGAACGAAATGAATCGGTTGATCTGGTCGATAAGACATCGTATGCTACGTTGGGATCAAATCAATTGGCTTTGTTTGCTCCGGATCGAGCTGTTCAGGGAACGGTTCCGTTTCCGAATCCTCTCGCTGTTCACCATCGATCATGGAACATTGATCACCTTGACCGTATTGATCATCACCTATTTGCTGCTTTTGGAACAATTGGGCACCATCGTGGTACAGATCGTTGAACCACAAATAGCTTACGAGGATTTTTGGTCCGATTTGATTGTTTGATTGATCTGTCTCTTGGGATTGTTAATCGGAAATAACAACAATAGCAACGAAAACGAAAACAACAATAACAACAACAATAACCGTTAATGATAACGGTACACAGAATCTATGCACAGAATACTGGATGAATGGATCCTAAGGATCCGGATCCGGTTCTAGAATGGATAGAATGCCGAAGGACTATTGCAGATGATATGGCCGAAATTGGCCCCAACATCCATCTCGGTGAACATTATGTTCGATGATTTCATCCATTCCAGCCCTAGTTTGTCGGTGGCCAACGACGTTGCATCCAGATTGATGTCCCAACATTCCATGACGATCTTGTCGAAACCGGCGAATTTTTGCACAGCATTATACATCAACACTTCGGCTATTTCCACCGTGGTAGCATACAATGGTTGCGGTATAATCGTGCTGAACAGATTGGAACGCCGGAACACACCATAACCAAGGACCTTTCCGCTGGTCACATCACGGGCCAACATTCCCACCGAACTGGATTCCCCGTTGGAATATTGGATGAATTGGGCACGATTGAAACCGCACACTTGTTCATCGTAGGCGATCACATCGGGCAGGTTGTGAGCTGTAAAACAACAAGGCAATCAATCGGGATTCCGATTCGAATCGAATCAATCAAATCAATCAATCCAAAAATCCGTACCATTGATCCATTCAAAATCACATTGTTCATGATATTTGTTCAACATGAACAATTGTGGATAACCACAATATTGGATCAACTTTCTGGATGGTATCACCGTGAATCCCGATCGCTCCCGATATCGGTTGACATTTTTGGGCGTGGCCAATATTGCGCAATTCCTTTGGCCACAATGTTCAATACAACGGCTCCACAATTGTTTACCAATCCCGAACCGACGATATCTGGGCTGTATGGCGTACTCACCGAACGTGGCACATTTGCTGCTCATGTTGAAACCGCTACAAACACCGACCACTTTACCATTGTCGATATCTTCGGCAATGTGGATACAATTGTGATCGATTTTCATCATGGTCACATTGACCTGGTCACCGATGATTATGTTGGATTGATGGCATAATGATAGTACATCATCATTATCGTACAGGTTCATAGCACGTATTATTATGTTCGGTATTTCCGTTGGCATTTTGGCGTTCGAAAGGTGGTGGTCGTTCTCGTCGACAGATATGTATGTTCCCGCTGTTTTCCCGAAAAGCGAACTGCCGTTGACACGGACACGAAAATCGAATTTGAAAACCAAAAATCAACCAATCAGAAACCGTCGAATCAAAATCAAATCATGTTTCACACACACGCTGTGAGGGTAATCAAAGCCGAACAGTCAACGTAGTCAAAACGGTCAATCAAATCAAATCAAATCAAATTTGGATCGAATCGTTGTTTGTTGGAACCCGTGGCACACCACAATAGTAGATTTCTGATCTGGTTTAGGTGTTCCAAGATTGATTGACAATATTCGAATAATAAAAATCCCGTTTGGTTGGTTCTTGTTGTTTTTTTTGTGTTCATTGAATCCGATTGTTCGTTGAATCCTGGCGCCGGTTCCCAACAGCTCACCTGCTCTCTCGCTATCGGTTCATTGCTTGGCCATGATCTGATTTCTTCTTCTTCTTCTTCTTCTGGGCGCCGATCGAAATGCACCTTCGTGCACCGAACCAAAAGTAGCGCACCAGTGTCCAGGCGCCGACCAGCAGCAGCAGCCAGAACCAGCAATGGGTACCATCCCATTCCCATGGATGATAGATGGATGTGTTGCCGTTGCCCCGCCCCCTCCACCGCCCGCCCCAAAAGTGGTGTGTGTGGCATCCGATTAAGTAAGGCCACACACCCCTCCCCCTTTTGACTGGTGTGTGGTAGCCCCAATCATAATTATTATGATTATTATTATTATTATTGTGAAAATAGATTTGAATTATTAATTATAATTATCATTATGATTATAATCGAATCCATTCATTCATTCAAAGCCTATGGTGGCTTCCAGATAGGTGGCAGTGGCAGTGGCGATGCCCTTAGCCCTTCCCCTTATCATACTCTAAGCTCCGCCTATCGCATGATGATATTTTGAAGGACAATCCCAACGCTACCGCTACTTCTACTTCCACTTCCACCGCCACCACCACAGATCATTATGCAACCGCAGCGACAAAGTCATTAACGGAATCCATTATTATTATTATTATTATTATTATTATGGCTATTTATGGATTAACACACAAATCCTATATAATGACAAATGTCGGCGTTTGTCGGTGTGTGTGTGTGGTGAAATTAAGAATTCTAGCTCAAGGCAAGCCTGCACCAAGACGTGATCGAAACAAATCATTTGAAGGAGAAGCAGAAGAATTTGGGTCAAAGCTGAGAGAGAAAGTGAACAAAACGAGGAGATTCCTGTTCCAGGAGCCAGGATTCCAGGTTAATTGCTATACGCGGTTAGGCTATACGAATTTCCGGAAATCCGGAAATCCGACCGGGCAACCGGTTAACCTTGAATAAATCGGATATATCTGCTGAATGGTATAGTGTTGTGTGGTGGTGTGTTGTGTATTGTGGTCACATGAAATAATTCTTCAAATATGACAATTTTTGTTCATCACCACATTTCAGGCCAAATTTCCATCCGAATTTGTCCACAAATTCTTTGGCCATCAATATTCTTTCGTTTGGTAGTGATGATGGTGGTGGTGGCTGATGATCATCCGCTTGGCTTGTCGTATTCGGCTGCTGCTGCTGCAAAAACCTGGGCAATTGATCCGGTGCAATATATTCTTCCAAGGTTTTTTTGCTGGTCATATGAAAAAATTTCCGATCCTCTTCCGGCAGCCATGTTTGAACCAATTTGAATAGGTATTGTAACAAAAACGGTAGCTGATGTATCAGGATGGTGTCGAACAATTTCGGATAATATTTGGAGAATGAAGTCACTATGAACTTCAATAGGTCCATGTCTACATTGGACACACCGATGTTGGTACAATCGATCAGCAATGTTACGCCTACAACAACGAAACGCCCATTATTGGGATTGTTTTAATCAATAATCAATAATCATCAATAATCAATAATCAATAATGACAATTACCTTTACCATCACAATCTCGATCGATTTGTTCGATTTGATGGATGAAAAATTGTTTCAAACGTTTATTCCATTCATCAATGGTTTTACGATGAATGTTTGCACGGAAATATATAACGGTTGCATCATTACGATCTCTACCATATCGCAATATATAACCACTACGATAATAATCTCCAGGGAAATCTTCGCATAAAATCCCCGGGATTTGTTCCATTTTACGCCAATGCATTGCCAAACACAATGCTTTGTAAGCTTCGTTCGGGTTCAATTTTTGTTCCAACAAAAATCGTTGCGTTTGCCATTCATTCTGAACGATTTGTTCCACATCGTTCTGGTCATAATGATCCGGATTTTCATTTTGTGCTTCGTTCAAAAATTGCTCACGTACTTGTTTCACTAGGCCATGGTCCAATTGCTTTAATTGGGCTAATGCGCTGACCGGCGGTGCGGGCATTGTTCGCTTCGGTTTTGATGATGGTGCTGTTGTTGTTGTGGTTGTGGTTATAGTGGTCCGTAGACAGGCGCCAGCAAAACTATACTAATGATTGATGTTGATGATCATGATTGAATTTAAACTCGGAGCGAGTTAACAACGATATTGTGGTTAAGTTTTCGGAGAATCCTCGATCCTCGAAGATGAATCCTTCTCGAAGAGACGACACGATGTTGTTCTCAAAGTGAAAAATCAGGCGAAAACACCGCATAAATCGATCGATATTGTACACCACGTATTGGATGTTTGGTGAACAAACGTTCACAGCGTTCAATTTCCATCAAACCAAAATCTTCGCTGGCAATCGTTAACGAATGTGAATTCGCGTCGATCGCATTCCAAACCAAACCATATCCTGAACGATGATGTGGTAGCCATAATTCTTGGGCCAAAACTCGAGCCATCCATACGGATTCGGCATACAATGGGCCCAGATAGTAGCGTTTGGTCAAGCTGTGCTGGCGGATGCATCCATAACCTTGGCAGAACAAGAGAAAATAAGATTGAGGATGATGATGATCAATGCCAGGAGCCAGCAGAATTAACCTTTAACTAGATGACGATGATCATCATGATCATCGATACATTCGAAAATCAACCGTGTTTCATAATCCGGATGTTCTAGGCAAAACTTCAATAGCCGTGGCCGTGGTTCATCATTGTGAATCGTGGAATCATATTCAATGATCAAAGGGAATAATTTTTCGAGATTATCGTCGGTAACTTGTACCACGTGAATGTTGGAATGTCGGGCCGGGCTGGCCAACCGGAAATCCGATTCTGGACCCGTTGGCCATTTAGGTTGGCCAACCATGTTCACCATTGAAACATGTTCACGCGAATGGAAACCAGCCTGTTGGACGTATTTCATGAGCATTTCCGGTACAGCATAAAGACCAGAATTGGTTTGCATTCTACGGATTCTTTCCATGCATTTTGTGAATAATTTCTGGCCAATACCAAGGCCACGATATTCCGGATGAACACCGTATAGTCCAATGAAATGGGTTTGGTCCGGACCCAGCGGTGAACCACAAACACCGATCAAGCGCTCTGGACCGGAAGAACCGGCATCATCCAGAATGTAGGCAACTAGAAATGATTCTGGATCCAAATGATGAAATGCTTGAACAGTGGCCGGACAATCGAAAACATCGTATTGATCCTGGAAGCATTTTATCGATGCATCAATATCATTTGATAGCATTTGGCGAACATAGACCACCAGGATGGTCGGTGGTGGTTGATGATCATCAACATTAATACCATCAACATCAACAACGTTGTGGTTAAGGTTTATCTTTGCCAACACCACTGGATGATGGCTTGATTCTGCCATTTATTTGGTGTGGTAGACACATACACGAATCACTGACACCAAAAATGATGGATGATGGATGAACGAACAACAATGACCTAATTAACTTTGGAGCATTGAAGCATCTGAAGAAGAAGAAGAAGAAGAAATTGAAGAAGTTAAAGAAGAATAACACCGACCAAAAATAAAAAATAAACATCAAGAAGGAGCTCAGCACAACGACGACTAGACAACGACTATGGCAGATATCTTTGGCCTAATTTTCTCAAATTTCCAAATTTATCACATCAACGATGGAGATTAGAGGACAAAGAGTGTTTGAAGCGTTTGAAGACGAAGAAGAAACCAAAAAAAAACACGAAGGAATCAAAGCTTTGAAAATATGGTGGGATTCGGAATATGCTGAAGACGAGATGGGGCTTTGGCCAACCAATATAAAAACCAACTGAAATGGTTGAAATGATTTTCTGCATCGAACTGCACAAAACAAAACAATTGGATTAGTTTTAAATCATCATTAAATCCAAATGTTTTCACCATTATCATCCGGAGATATTTCAATGACATTGATCCTATTATTATGGTCGTCGATGATCATGATGATGGTGGTGATCAAACCAATACATTCCAGTAAGTGGACCTGTTGAACCAAAAACCAAAAACCAAAAACCAAAAAAAACGAACCCAAAAAACAATTCGAAAAAATTTCGACGATCAACAAGTGTCCGCAAATATCACGCGCATGATTTTTTTCAATTTTCATTACAGTGGGTACCTTATTGCATGCTGGACCATCCTGTATAATCAAGCCACACCAACAACAACAGCAGCAGCAGCAACGATTGATGCACACAAATGCAATGGAAGGCGGTACTGCGCTTTTGTTTGATAATCAACCAGTCAAACATCGTGGTATCTGTTATTCAACATTGCTTTGCAAACAAAAAGGTGGTGTTGCTATTGGAAGGTGTGGCCTTGGCAATTCATGCTGTGTTTGTAAGTCAAACAACAAAAGGGGCTTGGTTTTTCACACTGTTTGTTTGTCTGTTTGTAACACTTTCTAACACTTTCGCTCTCTTTGCTTTTCATCCAATCAAATCAATCTTTTTCGACCTATAAACTCACCACCACCAACAGTTCCTCAAACATGCGACAGTATTTCCGTACGTAATTCAACCTATTTTACCAGCCCTGAATATCCGTCGTTGATGAACAGAACTTTGGTGGTTGGATTGAATTCGAATTCGAATTCTTATTCCGATTCCTATTCGAATTCGAATCAACAACAAGATAACAATGATGAAACCGAATATTCTGTAAACAGCTTATCGTTGAATAATTTTGGCCAGAAAAATAAGAATTCAATCAACAATCTACCATGCTCATTGACCATACATCGGATGCCGGGCATACATCAAATCTGTAAAATTAGGTCAGTTTGGTGGTTGATCGTCGCTGTGTGTGTGATTTCATAATCAAATGTTCATTGATTGTTTATTTTTGTTAGGCTTGATTTTATCGAATACGAGATTGAAGGACATCGATCATCATCAACAACAACCACGACGACAACCACCAACAAGGAAACATTATCCATCGACAATAATATCAACATCAACAACGACAACGACGACAACAATGATCATAATCAAAACACCAAAGACATTGGACAAGTATTTGAATGTGATAATCCGGATGATAAAAATAGCCTGGATTGGATTACCATAAAACCAATGTATAATGATGTTTGGCAAACCGAACCAATCATTCCGGCAATTTGTCCAATTTCGAAAATAGGTCAACATGGTTGGTGGTTTTTTTTTGTTTTGTTTTGTGTCTAATTATCTTCACTTTTCCTGGTGGGAAATATCCTTGAAATCCATCTAATCCATTTATATCTAATCTAATCCATGTGATATACACAGTTATGGTGGATGTACGTAAACATGTTGGACCATTCTTGTTGTCGGTGAACACCGGTTCTTGGCCAGGCAGAAGACGTTGGAACATTTTGATCAATCAAAT
Source organism: Amerodectes protonotaria (assembly GCA_025882695.1). Taxonomy (NCBI): domain Eukaryota; kingdom Metazoa; phylum Arthropoda; class Arachnida; order Sarcoptiformes; family Proctophyllodidae; genus Amerodectes; species Amerodectes protonotaria. The sequence continues at coordinate 10,185 of JAOZJS010000168.1, read as the reverse complement.
TGAATGCAATCCAAAACGTTCATCAACATCATCATCATCATCGTCGTCATCGTTGTTGACATTGTTCCCGAAGTTGGATCGCTCCGCTGGATCGAATGTGATTGATACGTAACGACGACGACGACGACGAAGAGATTTAATTTATTGATTTTAGTGATTTTTTTTATTATTATTTACATTTATAATTTCTATTTTGGTGCCATTATTAAAATTATTCACAATCATTATTCAAATGGTCATTTCTTTGGCCATTGGAACTTTTTTATAATTCAACATTGTCGGTCTCGGGGGTGTTTGTGGATGGTTGCCCAAACGTTTCATACGAGACCAGAATGCAAATCTATGGCCATCATTGGCAGTCAAACCAATCATCGCAATCCTTCTTTTAGATGGTTCAACCTTGATCCTGGTGATTGGTTCTTTGGTGGTTTGATGATCACCACCACCAACACCATTCTGGTCATTATCCAAATTCGGCGACGGTACACGAATGATTGGCTCTTCAATCTTCATTTTGGCCATTTGTTTTGAATGCATTTGATCAAATGAACGGTTAACCATTTCCAAGCTTCTCAAACGTGATTGGCGATAATTTTTATACTGTACATAAGCATATAGGCTGGTCACAAGTACACCAATGGCCATGAATGAACCAATCAGGAGTAAGCATTGTGAAGCTATAAATAAGGAGGCAGGGCCATGTCATACAATAACACACATACATCCACCCACAAGCACACACACACACATACACCAAATAAGATAATGCATATGTGTGCGCGCACGTAAGTTAGTGCGTGTGTGTGTGTGTGAGGGCAGGGGCGGGATTAAGAAAAAAAAATGGAAGAGCGAGAGAAAGAGAAAGAGAGAGAGGAAGAGATTGATAGTTAGGATTAATTAGGATTACGAAAAAAAATATATCCGGGAGGATTATCCTAATGAGGATTCCGGTGAACGGAAAATAAATTCGTAATGACGTCAACGGATCCTGGATCAAAGATCCTATGACCCATCACGTTCATGGCGGGTAATTCAAAATGATTACTCCGAATCCATTAATTCCACCTTTGGCTGGCTTGTGGTGGATTCTTTATGCTAATCCTCAATTAGATTAATCTAATCTAATCTATTAAGCTTAATTTGGATCCGGATCCAAGAATCCAAAGTATTTCAAGGCCAAACAAACCAGAAACTTGGAACAAATACCTGAAAAATCCATCCGGCTCAAACGTATGGATGGTAAGATGGTTGTTTCTTGTTGTAACATTGATTCCGGTTCTTGATTGGTGGTGATGGTGCTGGTTGCATTGATCATCATCATCATCGGATCATCACTGGTCGTTGGTTGTTGATGATGATGATATGGAACCTTTACGGTTCGATGATTATAAAACATCAGAATGGACAATGTGAACAATATCAAAGAAATGGTGGCCATTATCCAGGCCAAACGGCAACAAATGATGGCCAAATGAAGATCTTTCGGTGATTTCATCAATGAATATGAATATAATGAAATGAAACGCATGATTTTTTTTTCGGATTATTATTATTCGGCAGCTAGAAGGTTTAATTTAGTTTAGTTTTTTAAAACAACCACCACCAATCAAACAGGTAGGTATTTGTCGGAATATTCGATATTTTGATCGGATTTTGGATCCACCACGCTTGGTAAAACGAGCATCAAAAACATCATCATTGGCCAAGTGTTGACCAAGATAATGTACCATTCAACTATTGAAAAAACAATCAACTGCAAACAAGAATCAACCAAGCACGCGATTCGTGAGAGATGTGAGAGAGCCACTGCTTGCGTGTTTGCAACACCACCCAAAACTAGATGCAACCATCATGAATGTGTCCAAACAATGTCCTTCGAATCTGGCAACAAAACCACGACAACAACGAGACAACATGAATGGAAAAATGAAAATAATATTAATGAAAAATATTGAATCCGTGTCAGACAAAAGAGGCTGGATGGATGGCTGCTGCAGAGCGAGAGGAGCAAGAAGATGATGATGGTGGTGTGGAAAACAACGACGACGATTATAGAACTCAGGCAATTAACGGCATTGATCATGAACCAAACCTACGTTAATATCCTTCAATGGTAATGTTGGTGGCCATTGATCACTTTCGACAACGAAAACGATGAAGACTACGACTACGACCAAGACGATCATCATCATCATCATGATTTTTGGTGTTCAAGTTTTTTTTTAATGATTTTCAAGACAAAACAAAACACATACAACTTCAAAAAAACATCTTCAACAACTTCAAAAGAATAAGATTCAAGATGTTTTCGTTGGTTGTTTCCACGCACAAATTGATGATATTACCAAATCCAGAGTTGCACGCAAGATACATAGACACACACACACATAGGAAAAGACTTGAAGACTTCAAGTATTGGAATAATCCATTAAGATTCAATATCCATGGAATTGATGGTGGTGGTTGTTGTTGATGGAACTGAATTTGATCCATCGGGATTGCCATCATTATTATTATCATTGTTATCGTCATCATCATCTTCCTTCTTCTTCTTCTCCTTCATTTTGGCCATGATCGGTTCATAACACCATTTAGGAAATACACGTTTATAAAGATACATCAATACTGTATCCTGTGAGGAAAGTTGCTTATCAAAACGGCATTTCATGTGGCCATGCGTGCCTAATGGTTCAACAATATGACCATGGTGGCCATGTTTGGTGCGTAGCTCGATTGGACGAAACCAAAGTATATCATCACGATTGAAGAACATATAACGTACGACCGCATGTTTTCTGTTGATCTTGTACGGATGACCGGACAATATAAAACGTTTGATCACCAATCTTTCCGGGCAACAATCCTTCACGGTACCGGTGGCCACCAATCGTGGTAGTTTTTCATTGGGACATTCTTTGTACACTAAAACCGATGCCGGTGGAAAGGTGATAGGAGCGTATATGGTGGCCACACAAACACCAGAATCCGGAGAGCGAAGATATTTTTCAAATTTATGCTTATCACCAATGTTGTGATCGGAGAATATTGGCCTGGCCACAAATCTTCGATAACCAACATGAAACACTAAACGTTCGTTCGATTCAATCGGTAACGTATAATCAGCGGATTTCTTCAACACAATATTCATAACGGACATTTTATGTTCATGGTGCAAAAGTTCGTTCAAAATCAATGGCTTTTCTGGTTGCTCATCGTGATAAAATTCATATAATTGTCTTGGTACATTGATCACATGACAACGAACATAGAATCCGGGCTCCATGATAATGGATTGTTTAATGAAAGAATCCCAGTATCTTCTTAACAAACGTCTTCTGGTTTGGCTATAACTTGGTAACTGAAATATACGAGAATAATCCGGTGGTAGGTTCTCGTTTTTGTTCCAAACCGATGTACGAAAACTTTTCAAACCACGATAATTTCTAAAACGTTCTCTGGCCGTTCGATCTAGTGGCGTATCGATTTCGTCCGGAAACATTTCATACATTCTTTGCTCTTTGAATTTGATCAATGTTTGCTTATCTTCTTCCATGTTGATTTCTTGATCATAGTCCATCATTGTTTGTTCATTGTTTGGCTCATTTTCCGATTCTTGTGCGTCCATTTCGGAACCAATCGCATCCTCTTCAGCATCTTCATCATCATGGTCATCTTTGGGCGGAAAATCCTGAACACAATTCAATTCATTATCATCATCGTCTTGATCTTCCTGGTCTTCATCTTGATCGGATTCAACTAACCAACTAGCTTGATAATCGGATGTACCTTTTGGGACTTTTTTCTTTTCCACCATCGTTGTGGTTTTGGATGATTGACACATATCTTCCTCCATACAACGGATTTCCTCATCGAAAATGGTTTCCACCGGATTCTCTCGAATCAGCAAAGGTCGCATGGCTGGATCGGCCATGATTTTAACACTAAAATCCTCAAATTCACCACGAGATTGTTGTTTTCGTTCACCATTTTGAAATGGATTTGGCAATCGTTCGATCATGCCCATTTGGAACTCGCCAAATTCCGGAATGTAAACCAATGAATTGACATTCAATGGATTATGTCGAATGAATCCATCTACTTGAAGTGTTCCTTTGTTTGGATCATCGGCATTTGGAACAAAATTAAATTCTTCCGATAACAATTGACTACGAAACGATGAATAGCTATTGGGCTTGTTACGACGATCCATGGTGGAACAAATAAATAAAAGTTGTTTCAAATCATCAGCAGTATCCAATGTTTTGAATGAATTCATCCCTTCAATGATTCCTGGATATTTTTGATTGATCTTCTCGAACACCGACTTTTTGATATTATTTCTGTGCTTAGCATCAATTGTATCAAGCCCAATGAAAGCATGCAGATTGTCAGGCAAACAATGGTGATAGATTGCATCAAATACAAAGGATTCTTCTTCGGAATCTGCTTCAACATCAACCGAATGTATCACCAACAAAAAATCGGATATTTTCGCCAAATCGATTGACGAATGAAGATCCTTAGGATTCAACAAAGCCAATTGATAACGGGTACGAAATTTTGGCACATCCACATGGATCGAATTTCCGTGTTTTGAAGTTTTGACCGTCGCGAACGGATCGAATGTTTGCAAAAGATTCCATAACCTATCAACACGATTACCGAAATCCAATACGGAAATCAATATTGGCGCCACGGCGATCTTTCTTCGGGTATTCAAAATATCATCCCGTTTAAGCTTACGAATTTGTTGAAGCTGATTTTTACGAACGATTCCTCGAATTTCTTTCCGATTAGCTTTCCGATTCAAATTGATTCTTGAAGAATTGGAATTCAACGAATTATGACGAACACGCTTTTTAGGAGCTTTGTGGGGTTTATTTTTTTGTTTCAACGGACCCGGACGATGAGATTCCATGATTCTGGATCGGAATTTCCCGTAATTACCGACCCAAAATTGAACGCGTCAAAAATAACTCGGACACAAAATCAAGAATTTTTTTTAGCACGCGGTTTCTTGCAACCGTTCATAGAAGAGATACAATTCTGAAACCGATTCAATTATCATCAAATTTGACACCAAATTCTTGGTGTGAAAATTATTTTTTATTTTTAGTAAAAAAATTCAACAAAAAAGACTTGGACAACTTGATTATTTCATCGATCGGCCTAACAATTTCATACAAAACAGAACCAACAGTGTGATGAACGTTTCGTTGAGCAGCACGAGCTTGTTCGCTAATCTCTGGATCAGTTCCATTTCGGCTGTTCGGATCGCACTTCGAATCTGGTTTTTGGTGGAAAAAAATTTTAGAATTTTCCAACCAAAATTCAATCAAATCAAACCTTTTTGAACATGATTGATCGAACCAACGGTCAAATTTTCGATACGAGAATATTCACGCAAAAGACCATCTTCTTCTGAGGAAAGTTTTCTGATGGGCAAAACCAAAAAAAAAGATTAAACTTATATTTGAACCAAAAAAAAATCTACCGTTAATTGTTCTCACTTTGGTATGACGATTTTTAAATGCACAAAATGATCACCATAACCCGAGCTGTTCGGATCTTTAAGGCCTTTACCGCTCAACTTGACAACCGTATGTGAATCGGTTCCCGGATCAATTTGGATCGTTTCATCCGACCAAAGACCATCGATCTGGATTCGGCCACCGTATATTGCTTGTGGTATTGATATTGTAGCGGATGAATGTAGATCGGGACCGTCCACCGAAAAATAATCGGATGGTTCCACACGAAATTTTAAGAATATCTGCTGCACACCGATGGTTCCTCTTGCAGCATCACCTTCGGAAGGTTCCACATTGATCTTGAATGTTTCACCATCGGTCACACCTGCAGGTATCGGTACGACGATCTTTCTTTCCACCAATGTTCGTCCATAACCCAAACAATGGTTACATTTATGCACCACATTATGGCCTTTTCCTTTGCAAAATCGGCATGTTACACGAAATTTTTCCTCCAATCCGTCAACGATTTCATAGCCGATACCATCACAGAATGGACACAATTGTAGTGCTTTTCCAGGTTCACCACCAATGCCCATGCATTTCTCGCAAACGGTCAACGTACGTGCTTGTATGATTTTTTCGCAACCTTTGGCCGCCTCACGAAACGTTAAACGAACAATGGTGGTTTGAGTTGCTTGCGAACCATGATCGGTCCCCGAATAATCGATCCATTCACGATCCGACTCAACACCATATTTGGATGATTGATTGAATTCTGTGCCGAAAATTTTCCGAAACAATTCCTCTGGATTGACTGATGAATGAAATGTTTCGTATGGTGATTGATATGATGATGATGATGATGTTGAACGACGAAATGATTCAAATGTTTGCGATTGTTCTGTTTCTAAAGAAGCATCGTATGCACGACGCTGTTCTTTGCTGGAAAGTACCGTATAAGCAATGGCTATTTGTTGAAACAATTTCGAAGCATCATCATTACCAGAATTCGTGTCTGGATGATATTTTTTCGCCAATTCAATATAAGCTTTACGGATTTCTTTTTGTGAGGAATTCCTCGAAACGCCCAGAACTTTATAATGATCAACTTTTGGCGATAATTTACCAATCGATGTATGAATGTTTGATCTTGGTGTTGAGCAAATCACCCAACATAATCGGGCTGTAAAATCGAAGATTGAAAATCATTAACCAGACCAAAAAAAATATATTTTTTCAAAAGAAAAAGCTTACGTTTTAAAATGAATCCGAAATCATCAAGAACTAAACTAATTGTAGAAGTTCGAATCAATGATCTGAACATGTCCGTACTAAGAGATCATCGCATGAAGCATTGAAGTTTATATACCGAACAGATTGAGTACATTACATTTTTTTGCTCGATAAAAAAATAGTCACAGTCGAAAAGAGATCACATGTACATGATATTTTAACCTCAACCACCAATGGAGCCCGGTAGATGGAGCTACTGTGGGAATTATTTCCAAAACCTTGTCGATTGCAAAAAAAACTTTCCGAAAAATTTAATTTTTTTTTGAAAAATTTTCAAGAAGCCCAATCCCCTGTGAAAACGAATCGCGACTGATTTTTTTATTTGAAATCGATCTTTATTTTTTTACAATTAGTCTAATTTGGAAGCCAACAAATGACATCTATCGTTTGTCAAAGAATCACAGCAGAAAAGTTAAGGGAATTTTCCGCTCATCAAAAGTTTTTCTCGTTCACCTTCAGCACAGTCGGAATCGTCGGACACGTATCCTCGACCGCCACCACAACAACAGCAAACTTTGGACCAAAGACGATGGAAAACACCAGAATCATTTTCGACCGATTTAACAATGGCCAACAAGATCACCGCAATGATGACCAATATTGATCCAAGTATACTGGTCCAATGAACAATCACATCCAATAATAATGTATCCCAGATGAATGCCAGCACAATGGTCAATGTACGAGAAACAGAAACGATGCCGGCCGATTCATATTTGAATGCTAATGTCATGAATAATTGATCACCGATTCCGCATAATCCGATACCAACCAGCCAACACCAACTTGTCAAATCGTTGGGCCATATAAAACGATCAATAAAATATAAAGCGATGAATGCCGATATAACGGTGGTGATCGAAAACCAAAGCACCACAATATGAACCGGTGTTTGTTTTAATTTTCTCAACATGATCATAGCGAATGCAGTGGAAATTGCCGCCACAATGGCCAATATGATACCGGTGTAGTTTACTTTGTCCAAAATGGACGGATCAAAATATTGCAGGATGAATTTTGGTTTGGAAACAAACACCACGCCAATGAACGCCAGCAAGCCGATCAATATGTGGAAGATGGTCAATTTTTCGCCTAGTATAAAATAGGCCAAAATGAACACCAAAACCGGTGCCGAGAATTGTATGGTGGATGCATCGGCCAACGGTATCAAACGATAAGACATGTAGATGGTGAGCGCAGCTATCGAACCAAAAACTGCACGCAAAAATATGTCCAAACGATGGCCTGGTTGGCCGAAAATCGGCAAACGAAGATATAGTGTTATGGCCAGAAAGCAGATTGTTTGAAATATCGATCTAATTTGATATTGGATATCAGTTTGAATTTCTTAAAAAATCATTCGAAAGAATTTTACCGGATTGCCAATATTTCCAAAGCATGGAAATCGGTCAGAATTTTCACGATCAACGATGCTAATGAAAAACAAATCACCGACAATAATGACATCAATAAACCGAATAATGGTATACGGTTATTGAGCTTATCAGTAAATGGTTGTGAACTTCCCGGTGGTTTATTCTGACCAATGATCAAGCTTCTTCTTGATCCGTCCATCGTTTTCTGGTAATTCTCGGTTTCCAGATTGCTTCGAATCATTTGCGGTATGCTAAAAGAATCTTGACGTTCCATTTTGGAATATTGGGATTTGGATAATATTGATCCGTGTTTACAGTCTGTGGTAAAGTCAATTTTTAACCACTCGAATCGGAACGAATCATATCATTGTGATTGATGAATAAATTGATCCCCATCGCTTGGCAGTTTGATTGATAATCATTGATTCAAAATGCATTGCAAATCACTCAACGAAATCATATCTGAATGGTGAATTGTGTTGTATATCAGCGTTCTACTTGTATTTCTATCATTTCTTGTTCATTTTCTCCGTCTTTTTCTTGTGAAGATTCAAAGTCCAAATCAGTGTTAAGATGCAAATATATGCTAAATATATGCTCAATATATCTTTACTTCATGGGGTTTAATCACGTTTGATAGGAAGCGTTGAAGAGAAAATTATCCCCAATAATAGAAAAGACCAACGAAGAAAAAAGATTGGCGCGTTGATCACGATCTTTTTATAGTTGACTTTCTTCATATGATTGGTTGAGCGGACGAAACGACACGGCCTCCAATAGCCAATTGAAAGCATGATGGGAACGCTATTTCTACCTAAGTTGGTCGACAGTTTCTACCCAAGCGGCTCCACAGGGCTGCCACCTGTTGAATCAAATATGAACCTAATCTCAGTGCTGCCACCTGTTGAATCAAATACGAACCCAATCTCAGAGGGCTGCCACTTGTTGAATCAAACATGAAGTCAAACTCAGGGGGCTACCACTTGTTGAATCAAATATGAGCCCAAACAGAGGGGGCTACCACCTGTTGAATCAAATATGAGCCCAAACAGAGGGGGCTACCACATGTTGAATCAAATATGAGCCCAGAGGGGGCTGCAACTTGTTGAATCAAATATGAGCCCAGAGGGGGCTGCAACTTGTTGAATCAAATATGAGACCAGACTGGGCTGCCACCTGTTGAATCAAATAAGAAACCAAGGTCAGGGGATTGCCCCTGAAATATGAAAGTTGGCTTCACTGCATTGCATTTTTTGCAAAATGAGCCCAGAGGAGGCTGCCACCTGTTGAATCATATATGAGACCAAACTGAGGGGGCTACCACCTGTTGAATCATATATGAGCGCAAACAGAGGGGGATACCAGCTGTTGAATCAAATAAGAAACCAACGTTAGGCGATTGCCCCTGAAATATGAAAGTTGGCTTCACTGCATCGCATTTTCTGCAAAATGAGCCCAGAGGAGGCTGCCACCTGTTGAATCATATATAAGCCCAAACAGAGGGGGCTACCACCTGTTGATTAATATATGAACCTTATCTCAGGGGCTGCCACCTGTTGAATCAAATGTTAACTCAATCTCAGGGGGCTGCCACCTGTTGAATCAAATATGAACTCAATCTCAGGGGGCTGCCACCTGTTGAATCAAATATGAACTCAATCTCAGGGGGCTGCCACCTGTTGAATCGAATATGAACTCAATCTCAGGGGGCTGCAACCTTTTGATTCAAATATGAAACCAACAACAGGGGGCTGCCACCTCTTGATTCAAATATGAACTCAGCCTCAGGGGGCTGTCACCTGTTGATTCGAATATGAACTCAGCCTCAGGGGGCTGTCACCTGTTGATTCGAATATGAACTCAGCCTCAGGGGGCTGTCACCTGTTGATTCGAATATGAACTCAGCCTCAGGGGGCTGCAACCTGTTGATTCGGTGCTATAATGTTTCCGCGCACGCACTAGCGCGAGGACACTAGCGCGCGAGCGATAGGATTCTGCGCGCTATCGCGAAAGGAGATGAGCGCGCGAACAAAGGCGCGAGC
>JAOZJS010000167.1:0-69763 GCA_025882695.1 Amerodectes protonotaria | reverse complement strand
CTAGAGCCAAGTGCTGCCATCTAGTGGCCAAAAAGTGAACTAGAGCCAAGTGCTGCCATCTGGTGGTCAAAAAGTGAACTAGAGCCAAGTGCTGCCATCTGGTGGCCAAAAGCTGCACTTAAGTCCACTGTTTCTACCTAGGTAGGTCCACTATTTCCACCCAGGTAGGTCCACTATTTCCACCCAGGTGGGTCCACTATTTCCACCCAGGTGGGTCCACTATTTCTACTCAAGTCACTATGGACCTATCTGGGTATAAATAGTGGAGCCACTCATGTAGAAATAGTGAACCGACTTGGGTAGAAATAGTGGACTTAAGTGCAGCTTTTCGCCACCAGATGGCAGCACTTGGCTCTAGTTCACTTTTTGACCACCAGATGGCAGCACTTGGCTCTAGTTCACTTTTTGGCCACCAGATGGCAGCACCTGGCTTTTGTTCACATTTTGACCACCAGATGGCAGCACCTGGCTTTCATCCACTCTAGTCCCTAGTTTTATTGAAGGATTCAAAATTACATAAAATTAGAATTAAAATTATGATAAAAACATCTTAGTTTGGGGAAAGCTCAATTCAATTCAAGTATTAGGAAACAATTGAACATTTTGGAGAAATGACTTCAATTCTTTGGGCAGGGCTTGAAATTTGGATTTCATGTGTTCACGAGCTATAGCAGAATGATGAATCACGAATTTGCACAAATATTGTAATGATTTATGTTCCACAGAATCGTCGGTGGTGTTTTCCGGATAATTCATGACATAGCTGAAACGAGATAATGGCTTAACCAACGTTATCGTATGAAGAGAGGCTTCATTTTTGAGACCACGAGAATAGAAAAAAATGTTATCAGCATTGTTTTGGTTCATTGCGTCAGAAATCAACTCGATCAATGAAGAGCTACCATCAGTTTCTTGTTTTGGTGTTGTATCGTTTGAATAGAAATAATAAAGACCATTGCAGAGCTCGATTCTGGTGTGCAATGTTTTACCATTGGAACGAAAACTAAGCGAATAAAGGAATCTTGAATCCGAACTTTTGCGCACTAAAAATGTTCCTTCCTCTTGTCTTTTTAATAGACTTTCTGCATCTCGTCTGGATATATCGCCCCAATACCAGCCATGATTCAAAATATCATCATCACCATCATTCCAATTTATGCGATCATTGTATTGTTTGGCCGCTAATTGGATTACATTCTCGTATGATTGTTCTTCTGTTTGATGGTTTGCATCCGTATTGGTTTCAGCATTAATTTTATCAATGGTAATATTATGGACAGATGAAGTTTGTGAAATTTCGCGGGTAACCGGTTGTATTGGTTCTTCATTCTGATTCGGATCAACATCGATCGATTGCTGCTCTTCTATAATCGGTCTCACTTTAACCACACCGGTAACTTGATCGGTATCATCGGGCGACATTAAAACAGGTGGTGATATTTCAACATGATTTTTGGATCCATCTCTTGTTAAAAATTTTCTTAAACGATTAGACCATACCAAAATCGGAGATCTTTTAATTCGCGATTTCGATTTGTTTGGAAGATTATTATCGACATCTACAGCTTCAAAATCATCCTCATCGGATTGGAACGAAGTACAAAGCAAGAATTTCATGATGAATTAAGGGCAATTATTCTTGCCAAATATAAATCATCATAGAGGCGTTAAACAATAAATCGATTTTCAATGATGATTAATCGTCTTATTTGAGATCATTTTCTGAAAGGAAAAACCACCATCAATAAGAAATTATTAACCAAAACAAAATGCAGCGATCATCATGGTAACACCAAAAGAATTTCGATGGGAGGATCTTATGCCGCACATATCACTCATATGCGATTACCGTCGCTCTGGCGAAATTGTGCGCCGGCGCATTGGAAACTTGTGAGCGAGGTGCTTGGGCACTCTTAGCCATGCATACTTGAAGCTCGATTTGAAGAGATTTTTTTTTCATCAAAGAATAAAAAATCAAATCTACTATTCACTTGATTTTTTCACTCCCTAAGCTTAAATCCTTTAAATTGTGTGTCGGTGTATATGAAAACAAACGATTAAGAATATCACAGGTATCAATGTCAGTAAAAAAGACAAGGAAAAAGGTGGTGAAATTCTGCAGATTCTCTCTACGGTGTTGACAATACAGATCAAGATTCAAATGAAAACTAGCTGAGATTCAACTAAAGATTCGATTTCAGAAAATTAAGGAGTAGGTGGTTTGAAATCACACAAACGAAATGGTTCTTTATGAACCAAACGATTATTGAATTGACATTGTTTAAGATGTTCGGCCATCACATTGTTGGAATCAATTGACCAGCTTTTTATCGGTTGCATGGCTGTGCTGAATGACCACTTCTGTGAGGGAAAAAGAATTTTAAAAATTTCTGATTTCGATTAGGAACCACACAAACTTTATAGACCACACGCCATTGATATTTTCCTTTCTCCACTTCAAAACGTTTCCATTGAAGAACAACATAGCCTTTCTTTTTCACAAATGTTAGCACCACGTTTCTCATCGATTTGGATGTAAAAGATAGATTGTTTAATGAGAATCCATCCAGATATTTGCAAATGTTCTGCAAGATCTGTTCAATAAGCGAGATTAGTGAAAATTTTGTCAATTTTCCTAGAAATTTTATTTTGGTTTACCTCAAAAGGGAGCTGATTGATAGGGCCGGTATGAGAATAAGAATTCAAAGATTTCCTCGATGAAGATCTTGATGAATTAGCGGTGGTATTGTTCATGGAAGTGTTTCCATTCAATTCGGTCGGAGACATTAAAAGTGGAGCGGAAGAATCATTAGATAACAATAATGAATACGATGAATTAAAAGAAGGAATTGTAATAGTTTTTATGTCGACAGCTTCGCATATTTCTGAACCATTCTCGTCGGACATTTTAGGCCGGTTACGTTGATTTTGGTTTGGAACATCGATCACCAAATCATCTGATTCTAATGAACTGGACAATGACAATCTATCTAATGGCTCTACGTCCATTGCTTGTCCATTTTCTATGACTTCTTTTCCTTCTTGATCCTCCAAGGGCCTACAAGCGAACGTTTCCAACGATTCATTATAGACCACTGTTGACTTTATATTACCATCCAAAGTTGGTGACATACGTCGGTGGACAAACGTACAACCATATTGAAACAATGGACATCGGTGCTCAATCCAACCATCCAGGCCACCATGAATATTGCTATGAATATCGAGTGAATGCGATTCTAGTTCATCTTTGCGGAAATCCATACCGCAACGAAAAGTGTACATTGCTCTTGGTTTCAATTGATAAAATGCATAGGATCTGATCGGAATTTCTAATGATAATGTATTGCATTTGGGAACTGGAGGTGGAGGTGGTGGTGGTTGTTTTTGGTGGTGGTGGTCAGAATTCGTTTTTGAATTTAAAACACCGTTTTTCTTCACATTTGTTGGAGCTTCTTTATCTTTTTCATTTTGAATTTTTTCATTCATTTCTGCTATCAACAATTTATCTGCATCGGTCAATATCGGCAAATTGATTGATGATGAACTAGGAAATGATTGTCCAGGTGATAATGGTAACAATAGATTATTAGATGCCTGACAATTTATTAATGAAGATGACATTAGCATTTGACAAATAGAATGAGATTTTTTCCTTGATTGACGATAATCCTTCGAACACTCGAAATAGATCCGACGATAATAATTGGCCGTCTGTCTTAGAATTTCTACCAATGATTCGTGATAGGCAAATTCGACCAATTTGGCAGCATAATTTATGTATTTTTCTTCATCAATATTATCACAATTATTATTGGAAAATGATTGTGAATCATCTGTTGAATTTTTTTGTTGAGCAGCATTATTGTTATTGTTACGGAACTCTCGAAATGTTCTTATTCCAATGTAAGGCTGAAAAATTCTCCAAAGAAAAAATGTTAAATTTTTATTTTTAACAAACACAAACATAATAAGAACCTTGATGGGAACCGCTGGATGAGTGGAAAGACAACCTCTCATGATACGTTTCATTTGTCTGGAAGCCGACCACAATTGTTTCAACATACGTTGATCTCTTAATGCTAATGCCACATCTAAATGGTGAATGTTCAACGAATGTGGTGAACAAAATACTTGAGCTTGTGAGCTTTTTTCACTGGTATGCATTGGCCATCTATTCCATTCGGCTGAACAATGTACAACGTTTGCAGGGCAATGTGAAGATAAATGTGTAGACATTTGTCCACGCAACAATTTTATCGGGCAACCATAATTATAATTGATGCATGGAACCTAGTGGACAAACAATGGATAGATATTGTTTTCTATCAATCGATTCAATAGATTTTACCTTTTGAAATTGACAAAGTAGAAAGTGCTCCCTCATTTTACAATAATGCATGACCATATTACAGTTTTCATTCGTGCATCTGATCACCGGACAAAAATCCTCGCTCGAAGATTCTGATGCTATTTCATCATCATTATGGTTGGCTTGATCCAAAACTTGTTTCCCATAATTCCGATAGTGGCTATCATAATAGATTGGTTTCCTTTTGCCATTTTCGCTGGTTCCTCCATCGTTATGGTAGTCAACATCCAATATAATCGAATATTTTTCCTCTAATGATAATCCTCCCATATGATTGAATGAAGCAGGCATCCGAATGCATTTTTTCGGCCGTACACAATTAGAACAATGTGGATGAATATCGGTGTATGATTTTAATATTTTACGATGTTTATTATTATTGAAACAATATTGCAATGATAATGGTTCATTCATCATTTTGGGCATTTCTTGATTGGATCTCATCATCAACCAACAAGATGGTGTGGAGGAAGACTGGTTCATTATCGTCGTTTGGAATGACTGTGGTTGCAAATGCTGTTGCCGTACGCTTTGTCCACCACTATCCATTGGCGGTGTTCCATCAAATCCGAGCAAATCTTGTTGAGGATGTTGTTCAATAACCATTTTTTGCCAGAAAAAAAACTAAAATATTTCCTTCAAAGCGATCACATCGTCCGAACAAAACACGAAAGCGCGTTTCACATTAGAATGAGATCGATTACAATCTTGTCAAACTGGCGTAGATATTGTTTCGCTTCTATGTGGCAGGGGAGTGGATTTATCTTGTCAATGAGATTTATCCAAAAAAGTGTCAAAAATATGCCAAGACAGAAGCAGTAGTAAATGCTAGTAAGTAGTCAGACAATGGACAAACGGTGGTTTATTGAAGTCGTTGTCATCATTATCACCACCATAGTCGTCATTTATCGAATAATATTGTCATACGTTGCGATAAGAAGCAGAAAGAAGAAACTTTTTTAGCTCATATTGGTGAAAGACAAAAAGGAAAAAAGGAAAGAAATTGAAGCCTTAAATGGAAAGAATGATTGTCCAATTATTTTTATTATGAAAGAGAGAAGCACAGCCAAGCATACCTTTAAAAAACATGATAATGATCCTTGAAAGTGATGATGATGATGCGGCGGTTGTTTGACAATGGATTCATTCAACCAAATGATTTAGGCGAACAATGTGAAAAAAAAATTAGGAGATGATTGAAGAAACACTGGCTATTATTGCGCAACAGTAATCAATGTGGCAGAATCGTTGATTAAAAATTCGTCATATTTTAAATCGGTGTGCAATTCAAGGATTGTTGTCTCATTCGTAAATTACTATCAGCATTTGAAACGATTTTTGTGGGAATTATTGATGATAATTATTGCTATTTAATTAATTTAAAAAATTATCAAAACAAAAACTAGATCACATGAAAAATTTGATGGCAGATGCAAAAACAATGGTTTCAGATAAACACGATTGTTTCGGATCATTTCCTGAGTCCTTTAGGATCCGAGGATGATGATGATATGAAAGGCTGAAATGAAGACAATGGCTAAAGGTGGTTTGAACAGAAAGAAAATCCGGTGCACCACAAAACCAAAAAAAAATCTGACGAAATAAAGGCGTAATTAATGTTTGTCCAGGCTTTTTATACGGACAGCCTTCAAAAACAAAACAATACGAACGTGATGAACCAATTCTAAAACACACAAACAGAAATATCAAACTTGACTCATCGCCATCTGATGGCATTTTTTTCAAAAACAAATTGACGAACGAAACAATCGATATTGATAGTTTGTTAAATCACATGTGTTGTCATTGTTGTTGTCTTGATCATAATTTTCATCAACACCAAATCATTCTTGAACAATGTCTTCAATTCGATTGCAGCCAACCGGTCCGGATCCAAAAGGACAAACAGAGGTGACCACCGAAGATCAACAAATGATCAATCGTTTTGCTCGAAATAATGCAAAATTAGAAGAACTCAATGAATATTTACTTGATTATTCACGACAAATTGATAATATAAAAGAAGCCAAAGATGAACTCGAACTGATCTTCGACGAGGATGATCTCGATGATTTGGATGATGGTGGATATGATAATAAACCGAAACCAAGTTCAAATTTTCAATTTCAAATCGGTAATTCTTTTATGGCGGTCACCAAAACCGAATTAGAACAATTGCTGGAGGAAAAGAGGATCGAAATTGAGAAGAAAATTGCTGAAAAACGTGAACGTTCTTTGCCCATGAAAGAAGAATTAGGACAATTAAAGCAAAAACTTTATGCTAAATTTGGAAACAACATCAACTTGGATTCGGATCTTTCGTGAACCGATTGTGTGCTGGAAAAATATCGTTTATTTCCTCCTAATGATTATGATACAAGAATTCAACAACATTGATTAACTAAATAAATTTATCTTCTATTCTTGATTCAAATCTTCGCCACATTCAAATCGTACAAAATCCAAAACTTGAGCGCCAGAATTTTTCAGATAAATTTCCACCGTTATTTCTTCATTAAATATGAATTTTTGCTTTAATAATTCTTCTGGTTCTTCATCTGGATCATTGTTGGTCGGCGCTTCACTATCCGTCTCTGGTTTGTTTACAGTTTTCGGTGACAATCCGATAATGTGCTGCCCTAACCTAGAACCAATTTCATCAATATTTTGAGAGGCTTGTGTTGAATCGACTTCGTCTGGATTTTTCGTTTCGGATTCTGTTTCTGATGGATTTGGGATGTTTTTGGCCACTGCCACGATGGTGCCATATTTTCCTAACAAAATTTGTTTATCATTCGATTCGATTTTACCGGCAACCGCATGAGCATAAGGCAACAAACAAATCGGAGAATTTTCCGGGCCAACATTCACAATACAACCGCGAACAAATCTGATATTTTCGCCTAGTTTTTGAATGGTTTCCACCACTTGTTTGCCACCGATGTCGTTCAATTTAGATTCTTCAGTAATCCAATTTTTTCCAACGTTGGCATCAGAATTGGACCCAGAGCTAGATTGTTCCGCTAATAATTTGGCCAGTTGAGAGACTAGTTTTACAAAATGTTCATTCCGAGCCACAAAATCGGTTTCACATTTTACCTCGACCATTGTGGCCAGTTTTTGATCAGGATCCGTGTAGATTCCAATCAAACCTTGGCCAGTGGTACGAGACTTTACACGTTCAGCTTTTTCCCAACCTTGTTTTGCTGCTTCAGCTCTTAACCATTTTTCTGCTTTGACAATATCTTGATCATTTTGTTCCAACGCTTTCCGGCAAAGAGCGAATGCATAGCCGGTCTTCTTGCGAAGTTTCGCCAAAGAAGATTCGTGATGAGTTTGGCTTAGATGAAATTCTCTCCTGGGGAAAATTCTGTGATTTGGTTTATAAGAATTTTTGGCGAACACCAAAGAAGAATGTTGGAACCAAAATGAACATTTCGAAATGAATCGAATCAACGACATGTTTTGGCTTGGAATTCCAATCACGAATTTACAAAATAAAAAAATTAAAAAAAAATCACATGTTTGTTTTTTGCTGAAACTTTTCCACTTAACATGTGTGCTTTTGAATTTTGGGAAATTTTCCCAAGAAATTTTTTTGAGTACAAATGTTTGTTTGATATTGAGATCAACGAAAAATCATTTCTCCTTTTTTTTTCACAGATTGGTTTATGATTTAAAATTATTTCAAAGTTCCTTATCAGACTGAAGCAATAATGAATCGATGTTCATTCGTTTTGACGAATTATTTTCTAAAATCATCGTCTTTATGCTGGAATAAACATTTCCAAGTAAGTTATTTTCTTGTCAGAATTATTCTTAACTTGATTAAACTTTTACATCTTTCAAATGATCATAATTCAAAATCATCAGTATCGATGGAACAGTACTTTGGTGGTTGCTGATCATAATGAAGAATCATTATCACAAGTAGCATTGAAGACAATTCAAGCAGCTAAACAACTTGGCAATCCAATTAGTTGTTTGGTGGCCGGACCAAAAATTGGTCCTGCGGTGGATGTTTTGAAAAAAGTTGAAGGAATCGAAAAAATTTTAACCATTGAAAATGAATTATTAAAAGGATGGCTGCCAGAAATGATGGCCAATATTGTGATGGACATGCAAAAACAGAATAATTATACTCATATTTTGACCGGAGCATCTTCTGTTGGCAAAGTATTGTTAAATTTTAATTGCACCATGTCATGTTTTTATTTTCAACAATGGCGTATGATTTTTTTTGCTTTAAAACCAATAGAATTTTTTACCACGTGTTGCCGCCCTATTGGATGTTTCATTGATATCGGAGATAATCGGAATCAAAAGTCCGGATACGTTTGTTCGTACCATATATGCTGGTAATGCATTGATGGAATTGAAATCGTTGGATGGTGTCAAAGTGATTACGGTTCGTGGTACATCGTTCGATGCTGCTCCGGTTGGCTCGGCCAATGTTTCAGTGGAAGCCTTGGCCATCGATCTGAAACCTTTGGACAATGTTAAATGGCTTAGTTCAGAATTGACAAAATCCGAACGACCAGAATTGACTGCCGCTTCCAGGGTGATTGCTGGCGGACGTGGAATGAAAAGCGCGGAAAATTTCAAAATGTTATACGATTTAGCGGACAAATTGAATGCTGCTGTTGGTGCATCACGTGCGGCCGTTGATGCTGGTTTCGTTCCTAATGATCTTCAAGTTGGCCAAACAGGCAAAATCGTTGCACCAGAATTGTATGTTGCCATCGGTATTTCTGGTGCCATTCAGCATTTAGCCGGTATGAAAGATTCCAAAACAATAGTGGCCATCAACAAGGATCCGGATGCGCCCATATTTCAAGTAGCCGATATTGGTTTGGTGGCTGATCTTTTCAAAGCAGTACCTGAAATCAATGAAAAAATTGATAAATATATCACTAAATAAATTATTAATTGTTTGTATTTTTGATGGTGCGCCAAACTTGATGTAAAATGTTAAATAAAAACTGATTTTATGATTTTAAATTAAATCAAACCAAGCCCAGTTCTATTTATTACCAGTATGAAAGACTTTTTTGTGCGAGAATTTGAAACGCAAAAATCTCTATTCGTGACCAATCCTTGAATCTGGTTTGGGAACATTGAAATCTTTCATTTTTCAAAAAGAATGATAATATCGAATGATTCCGAATTCCTCCCCTTTTTTTGTCCCCTTTCATTATACTTTCAAATGAAACCTGCGATTGATTTCGATTAATTTCATTTCAATTAAAACAACGAAACTGGTAATCAAAATTTTGGTCTGATGTTAATCTGCTACTGCTTCTGGTTGTTATTGTTACCAAGTCTGTCTAGATTGGGCTTGGCATTTGTCTTTGTTATTGTGATTGTTGTTTTTGGTATGATCCAGGTTGTTAATTATCAGCAGTGTTTCATCCTTTTTTCCTGGAAATCCGATAAGACCAAGCACGCACATACAGCCATATCGATGGCATCCAAATCGGACACGAAATGATGGATAAAACGCACACAAAAGACAAGAGTTAATAACTTCTGAAACGTAGTTAGCTTAAATGACAGTTTTAAACGAAATCTTAAAAAACACCTTTCCATCACCATCATACGGATGTAGATGAAGATAAGAATAAGAACAAAACACATAGGAAATAGAATAGAAAATTGTGTGTATGTGTGTACGTGCATGTTTATGGCCGCCAAAATCCTTATCAAACCTTAAACCATCATCGACAAACCAACCTACCAACAACCATGTTCCACAGAGATCCATGAAAATATGGTAGATTAGTTGATCAGTTGGTTGGTTTTAAGAAAATTTTAAATTAATATGAAATTTTTTTTGAACAAATAAACTAAAAACCAAAAAAAAATAACGGTTAGATCATGTTTTCCGCCAAACTATCCGCCGGATGGATTATGGGTATGGGGTG
This sequence comes from Amerodectes protonotaria, assembly GCA_025882695.1. Taxonomy (NCBI): domain Eukaryota; kingdom Metazoa; phylum Arthropoda; class Arachnida; order Sarcoptiformes; family Proctophyllodidae; genus Amerodectes; species Amerodectes protonotaria. Next base: position 59,467 of record JAOZJS010000167.1, on the reverse strand, counting down.
ATGATGATGATTATTATTATTATCAAATTGTACTTTGCGTTAAAAATTACATCAATGCGATGATTCTTGATTATCTTTTTTTCTAAAATGCTGTTTAAATAATTCCATTGGAAAAACTATATAATCTTTTCCAATCATAGAATATCAAATTGAAGAGTTTTGAGTTTCTTTCTCTTTCTCTCTCCCTCTGCGTTAATAAGCGTTGATTGGGCGGGTGTCATCGTTCCGGTCAGTCAACAGCCACTTCTAATAATCAACTGTAGAAAGCGTCCCTCCTAGACAAGTATTGTATGCTATATAGGGCATAAGCACCGCCTGAATTTAGTACAGACATTGTTCAGGCCTTCCTTTCACTGTTCAGTCAACCGTTTTACCAGTCAGATCACCTTCTTCGTTTTCACACGTTCAGTCTGTGTTCATGGTGTGTGACTAAAATATTAGTCATGAACGTAGCAAAAGAGTCGATTCGTTTGATTGGCTGGTTGATCTTGTTGCTCCGCCACATTATTTAGCTTTTGATCACTATAGCCAGCCGGATGAAGCAGCAAACGAAAGTTTAAACATGAAAGAGAGGCGAAAGAAAATCCTGGCGCGTCGCGCCCTTCAAATCCCCACACAAACACGTATAATGACACCACCATCACGATGATGATGATTATAGCACCTAAAATAGTGCGCACACCAAGTAGAAGTATCAAACACAAAAAAAAATTGTAACAAGGCGCCATCATGGATTGCATCTCGTCGACGCCGCGCCATCCTTTTCATCCACACATCCACCAATAATTCAAGTGTGTGTGTATATGTGTGGGTGTGTCTTTATACCAAAAAAAAAATACAATAAATCCGCTGCCCTTCCATTCTGCCATGCGATTGATGATATTAAACCTGGAGCAATCACCAAGGTGTATTATATCTCGCTGGGTTTATAAATTATTTACACTAATAAAGGCCATACATGGTCGTGCATGTTTGAAGATATTGTCAGATACCGGAGGTTGCAAGCATGCAGCGAGGATATTAACGCCGACAACACAATAACCATCGAGATTTGTTGGTGACAATCATTGTAATACTGCAAATAACGATGAAATAAATTGAGAATCCCACCTGAAGCCTGAAAGAAATAATTTCTTGCAGCAAAGCCAACATTTAGGTACACGGAGGTTTCGTTTCAAAATTATCGACAGACATCGGCATGGGATTCAAGTGGGGCTAAAGAGATAGAACTAAAGCGAGTGTATTAAACCCTTAACCAAAAAAAAACAAGTTGATTCAAATAAGCAAACCTGTATCCGACGGATAGATTTGATGCTTATAACCTTGATATGGATGCCAATTTGGATCAAACTTATTTTTTTAAATATAAATTTCTACTTGAAACCTAAAGACTTGTTGCATCGAATGTCGATCAGGGTCAAGCGCAAACAAAATGGCAGGATAAATTCATTGTAAAATTATAGGTGTTTTTGATTGTTTTTCAAAGAAATCGCGCGCAATAAATCTAGCAAATAACAACAGCAGCAGCTTCGACAGCGAAGAAAGAATCCAAGAATGAATTAGAAACGAAAATAAAGCAATGTTTGAGCTTTGCAAACAGAGTAACTCGGCCAGCACAACCAAAAAAAAACCAAACTAAATCCAAACATCAAATCTGCTTGATTATTATTGCAATCATTGCTTGGTTACTTGGACCAAAACCCCCCAGAGGGGAATCAAGAGAGAATAGAGAGAAAGAAAGAAATCATAAATAAAATATAAATGGTTCAGATTCGATCAGCGACCAAAAGTGAACCAAAAAAAAAATCCAGATCAATGGTATCAGAAGAAAAAAGGGGCAAGGGGAAAGGGAAGAAAAAATCGAAATCAAGGTAAACAAATACTTGACAAGAAGACTGATTTCGAGGTAAATGCAGCAGAAGCAGCAACAATAACTCGATCAGCAAACTAAATTCAATGCTCTAGCCAGAAAAGAGGGAGAATCGAACCAATCAACCAATCAGCCAGCCTGCCAAATAATGACATCGAGATTGAAACACCTATTGTATCGTTTCGTGGTAATGTTCAGTTCTGGCGGTTAATCCAAATCAATAAATTGATGATAATTGGCCACTCTCTCTCTCTCTCCGTTGCCATCAATCAACCGAATTTAGGTAAATATTGAATCAGAAAAATCTGGTAATGGTTGTTTCTGGTATATTTCAAGCGCATATTTCGTGTGCGAACGACTTTCTCTCTCTCTCTCTCTCTCCCTCTCTCTTCCGTATAATGATAAGTCAAACAAACATTCGAGTACCAGGATCTTTTGCTCTTGGATTGTTCTCTCTCTCCGGCACCCAGTTCTAGTTGTATATTTGGATTTTAAGCATAGCTAAGTGATATTTCATGTCCAGGAAGCGCATTCGAAAATTGCAACAATGATGATGATGACTTCAATGAAGTTATTCATCATCATCATGAAGCTAACGCCAAGCTTTTTCCATTCATCGAAATCCCGTTTTCGATGGTGATGGAGGTGATGATGATGATTATCACCCAGGGTTACCTATAATATCTGCCCACCGCTCAAGAACCTCGAGCAAAAAACTAAGCTCCAGATGCGATAATCATCATCATCATCATCATTGAAGCTTGAAATGTGCTTGTATGTCTGAAAGAAGAAGAAGAAGAAGAATATAGATATAATTGGCGACAGGATTGATCCAAAACAAAAAACGATATGGTTAACGTTTCGTTGGATTCAAGAGAAGCCAGAAAAAAAACAAGCATGTTTTTGGGAAAATTTTCAAAAAAAAGACCATTGTGACAAGCTATTGTTTTATTATGTTGGCATAACCGCAAAGAACCTTGAACAGGAAACGTACACATACACACACATACACATATACACACACGCGCGCTCGCACAGACATCAGAAGACGCCCAAGATTATGGTGAGTTCAGCAGGATTTCGATGAAATACAACCAAGGGGAAAACCTTCATTGACCTTACCTGAACTTTTCAACCAAGAAAAAAATAGATGCTTGAACTACCAACACAGTACGAACAACAGGCAAAGTTGGCGGTCATTTCCGCATTGAATTTATTTCCTAGGATCTAAAGCTAGATGAATAAAACCATTTTCTGTATTTGCGGGTGTGTGTGTGTGTGTGTTGGGAACTCTTATTTTTTTCGGTTTTCGTGTGTGTGTGTGCGTGTGTGCGTTTAGTGAAGTATCTGCATGGCTAAGGAGTCCCGGAGTACGTTATCAGTAGGTTTCCTATTTTTTTTTCGGCGAAATCGCGGCGCCGTTTGGATTTTTGGATTGGTCGGATAAAAAAAGAAGAAGACGACGACGTCGACGAAGAAGAAGAAGAACGAGAACGAGAACAAACAAAATGAAATGAAAAAAAAATGGTACAACAAGCAGCATCAAAATGCACACCGAACAGAAGATCACAAATGATGGCTGAATACCTGCACACATACATATACACAAGAGTGTCACTATTTTGTGGTAATGTTAATAATATCTCGAAGATAAAGGAAAAACAGACAAAGTTTTCGACCAGGGAGAGAGAGAGAGAGAGAAAGAGAGCAAATAATGATTTATTATTATTTGCTTTATAATTGTCACAAAGCTACCATCAAGCCAGCAAGCTTGAAAATCTTTATATCTTCAGCATGGATATTATCTTCAAATTTATTAGTGTTTTTTTTGGGTTGATTGGTTGTAGTCTTTAGTTGGGCGCCATTCATAATGACCCGATAGATTCTCGATTTCCTAACGGAAGTTTGTCTGCTCGTGTCGAGGTTCGATTAGGCAGCTCAGTGTTTGAATGAATCATTTCGAATTCATTCGAAGTCTGAATATGGTTGGTTCATTGGAAAACAACTAAAATCAAATCTAAGATAATTGATTGATTGAATGCAAGACGCTGAATGATGATAATTCAAACGAAGAAGACAACGACGACGACGAAAAAAATCTGGGCGCTTTGAATTCCCTTTCAATCAAGAGCCGATCAGAAACGAAACAAAAAATATATCGAACATCGATTTCTGAACTATTTGATTGATTTATTGATTATTGTTTGAATGAATTACTTGTTGCTTTGCCTACTTCTTCAGCTCTTTGGTTGATAAAATTATTTTACTTTTCCACTGAATCAGAGAATTCCAAATGAACGTATCCGGTGTAATCAAAATACATATCAAAGATGGTTGACATGAAAACATATTGCATGAGTCATACCAAACCGACCAAACAAACCAACAAAAAAATAAGCATTTTCGGATCTGTCGGAATTATAACGATAATCATCCACATTATGTCAGTGCAAATACCTGCGCGCCCGGATCCACTAAAATGATGATAATAATGCTTATTGTTATTAGTATTATTATTTTATTTTAAATGCAGTTTTGGGCGGTACAGCTTTTATCCATCTTCCTTTGCTAAGAAACCAAGTCGGGAATGAGTCATTCCCGGTGGAATAATGAGGTCGAAAAACCCTGCACCTTAACCTTCAAGCGCCCGGAAATTGGAGCAAAATTGAAACCCGAAACTTAGATTTAAGTTTTGTTTTTGTTTCCCAAAACAAACAACTACAAAGATTTATTTTTTATTTTTTTTTTATAATGATACAATACCAAGGATCTTTTGGTGGAGCACAAGTTTGATCAAACTAAAACGGCTTAAACAAATTTACCTTGACTTAAATGACCTAGTTCTAGCTACTCGTTCTGAATCTTTTTTTGTTTTGTTGGTTCTATTTATCCACTATTTGTTGTCTTAGACACATCTTATATTTTTTTTTGGGAGATTTTGGACTTTTTCTTCATTTTAAAAAAGGCGGACGCTTTAATGCATAGGTTGCGTTGATGCGTTTCATCATGGTTTCACTTGATGCATGCCTCTTTCTATTTTTTTCTCTCTCTCTCGCTGCTGCTGCCGCATCCATCCATCCATCCATCCTTACGACTAGAACCACGAAAAGATAAGGTGGTAACCAGCCAACAGCATCAATCTGGACGAATCGCAACGAAATGCGCAGAAACAAACCCCAGAAATATACACGCCCAAAAAAAATAAATTATAACAACAACAATAATAATTTGATGCACGAATGTACCTGTTGCTGTGTGCTACAACAACAGAAGAAGAAGGTGTAAGGTGTAAACAAAATGATGAAATCCTGTACACTATCTACGTGTATCTGTGTATTATATTTATTAAAATTCTTTTAGATTTGATAATGGTTGATTGGGCTGTTAAACCATCAAACATCAAAGTATCAGGATTGTTGCAAATATCCACCACCACCACCACCACCGCCCACCTGTACTTGAAACACGGTTGAAGTATACCTGAAACGCAAAACGTTGATGTTTAGGCGAAACAAAAAAATAGAATCCTAACCCAGCCCACTAAACCAAGCTTCAACAGATCTGATCAAGGCAACAACATGGTGGTGGTGGTGTTGGTTATCACGTATGTCATGTATTTTCCAAGAAAGAAAAAGGGCGAAATCCTACCAAATAAATAACCAACAACAACAACCAAAAAAGAGTCGAAGATTGGAACCTGGTCGTCCTGGTTTCATACAGCGTAACACGCACATCACACACACAGGCACATCTAGTTGTTTCTATCTTCCTGCACCTATGAAATATACAATCCCCCTTCTACCAATACCAGATACTAACACACACACGCATAACAATTTATGATTGGCTGGTTGAGACGCTTCGCTTTTCGTAAAACTAAAAAATTGCCTTTGCACTGACAACTGTGGTGCACACAGCAAGAGAGAAAGAGAGAAAGTGAGAAAGTGAAAGAGAGAGAGAGTGAGAGAGAGGCAGAAAGACAACCCAACTACGGAGAAAAAGGTGGAGATTCGTGTATGTGCGTGCGTTGTGTGCTGGCAGGGATGTTCATAAATGTATATGTGGGGATGTTAATACGTTCTCTGGTTGGCTGCCTGGTTGGCTTGTTTGTTAGCCTGTCATAGTTGTTATATAAGCAACACTGAAAAGGCTGGCGGAGCTTCAGTTCAGAACGATTCAAAAAAAGTTTAGTGCGCACTTTTATTTTTCAATTCATACGCTGCTTTGTAACTTTGTGGTAACTTTTGGGCGGTACATTTTGTTGAATTCAAACTTGGAATTTTATTCTGTTGTGTGCGTGTGCGTTTGTGTGTGTGGTTCATGATCGTTTCACGATGGTCGACAAAAAGAATTTGGAACAAGTTGCCACTGAATTGAAGCAACAAAAAGGATCATCATCAGCGAATGGTGAGAATCATGAAAATGAAGAAAATGTTGAAGAAAATTCAAACGATATGGACAGCGATGAACAACAAGAATCCGATAGGTTAGTGATCGATGAAAACGATGAGAATGATGATGATGAAGATGATGATGAAATGGAAGAAGAAGAGGAAGAAGAGGATCCCGATCAAAAATCTGAAAAACAACCAAAAACAACGATTGAAGATTTAGCCCATTTTGCTTTGGTGAATTCGGTGAATGAAGATTTCCGCAATAACAACAACGACGATTATAACAATGACCGATCGGAATCGGAATCAGAACCGAATACTTCATCACCATTGGCCACCAACACAAGCGAAAACATCAACCCGGTAAGTGGTGGCGGTAATCTAATGGACATCGGCTCAATATATCGTGGCCTGTATCCAATTAATGAAGTGAAAAAGTATTTTTGCAAGAAAACCGTCGGCGATCGTAAGCTTTATGAATGTACTTGGCCGAATTGTGGTTATAAAACATGGAAATATTCGCAACATATTAGCCGACATATTTATCTGAAACATATTGGCATCAGAAGACTTGAATGCGATATTAAAGGATGTGGTAAATTGTTCAAACGACCAGAATCATTGGTGCAACATAGGAAAAATCATTCGTGCGGTTTTGGCATCGATCCACAGATCATGAAAAATCCTAACAGTAGATGCGGCGTTAAAAACATAAAACAATACTTTTCTCGTACGCTGGACAATGATATTTATGTCTATCAATGTAAATATGGACCATGCAAATTCCATACACACAATTCTGGCAGTATTCGTAGACATGTTCATAATCAACATGTTTGTCCATATTCAGCGCCGGCCAATGTCCACCATAATAATCATCAACAGCAACAGCAAAGATTGATGAATGGTAGACAGCCTATGATCGACATGCCATCGCCTCCACAATCGATTCAACAAATTCAACAACAACGTAGACAGATTCCAAATTCATTTCCAAGCATTTCTAGTCACCAAACTTTGTTGAACAACAATGTCAATCCGGATGATATTGGTATTGGTTCGCCGCCGAACTCTGTCGAATTCAAAATGGAACTAAAAGAAGATGAAGGATTGGCTTATGATCCGGTGGGGAATGTGGTTTATCGAAAATCTTCACCAACCGCATCATCATCTTCCCCGGCCATCTTGAACCAAAACCATTATCATCCGCACGGAAGTGGTGGCGAGGAAGAAGAGGATGGCAATTCAATTGAAGACAAAGCGGATATTTTGGAAAATTTACAAAAAACCTCTAGACAATTTCCGATGGATATGGATGATGGTAATGATGATGCGGTTGGAAATGATTCTTCAAACAATTCTCCAAATCGTTCCAACATCGGTGGCAATGGTAACGGCAACAATGGATTGTATAGTTTGAAGAATTTTGAAGGAAAATATCGTAAAGTGAAAACAAATGATGGTGCTAAATTCATTTGTAATCAATGTGGCCATGAAAGCAGCACACAAATCGCCTTGGTTCGACACTTGTGGGAAGAATTCGATTTTAGTGATTTTCAGTGTGAAGACTGTAACCGTCCTTTTCGGACTGAATTCAGTCTTTATACGCATAGGAAAAACATCCATAGAATCGTGTCTTCTCCACCGCATTCATCAACACCGACTCAAGACTCCAGTCCGGTTGTGTTTCCGGCTCTCGACCCAAGTCCAAACCATAACCATTCTGTAGAAGCTAATCAAATTATGGCTGAATTTTTGAGAGAATTCTTAAAAAACAAAGATCCAAGCGAACATGATGCAATAGTTCAACAATTTCAGAATTCATTCGGTCTGCTTCAACAATCTATCCACCAATCCAATATGATGATGATTGGCCAACAAGGAATGAATCAATCGATCGTGGATTGCACACCATCGTTGTACAAGAAGATTAATGATCCATCGGATGGTAGTGTGCTTTTTCAGTGCCAAAATTGTCCCAATTATTCTGTACGAACAAAAGCTTCAATGAAGAAACATTTAAAAAATCACCATTCTTCATTGCTGAACGAAAATCCCACTGCGAATGTAGAGCAATCAATCAGTATTGGTGATAATGTGATTGATCCAAATCAATCAATGGTGAGTCGAATTGAATCGAAACATTTGTGAGACTCGGTATTAATCATTACTTGAATCAATATTACAAACGATTTCCAGATGAACACAATGAATCGCTCGGGTGATCAAGCTCAGCATCAAAAACAATCTTCACCATCATCGACATCATTGCCGGGCAAAAAATATAAAGCACCTGACAAATCTGGTTTATATTCGTTGAAGAAATTTCCGGATTATTATATTAGGAAAAAATGCGAAACCGGAACAGGCTATGTTTATGAATGTATCAAATGTAAAGGTGAACAAGAATATTCAACCAAATCTCAAGCATCGATGATCAGACATATTTGGCAGCATATTCCCCAAAGTTTCATGTGTCCATTCTGTGGTCACCCATGCGAGAACGAGTTTGCTTTGTACAAACACAAGAAAAAACAACATCCGGAAAGTACTAGCCAACATAATCGCACTAAAACGGCATCACATTTAAACCGATCCAAATCGAATCCAAATCAAAATGGCAACAACGACCATCGAAAGATGTTTGCATCATCATCTTCAGATATTCTAGCCAAAAATTTGGCCATGGCCAATCAAAATATTGGAATGGATAAATCTGACCAAAATCAATTGATTTCCAATCCAAAATTCATAACCGAACAATGTCAGCAGTTTATGAATCTCGCGACAGAATGTGCTGGTAGAATGGCATCCACCGACCAGGAACAAGAGATGCCGATTTCCATGGTGAAAAATGTTGATTTTGATTTCAACAACAGGTCCAGCAACAAATCGAAAACATCGCGACGTAGTCTTCAATTTAAGAAATACAAATATAATCATCAACTGGATGCTGATAATTTGGACGAGGACGATGACAATAACCATGATGGTGATGGTCACTTCAAGGAAAATCCAGAAATGTCCGAAACAAACACTGAAGAATCCGAAGAGAATGAAGAAAACACGGAAGAGGATGATGAAGAAGAAGAAGTTGAGGAAGCGGAAGATGACGAAGAACAAGAAACAGAGGAATCAGGTGTTGGTAATATTGTTGTTGGATTTGATAAAAAAGAATCTAATAATAACAAGCAAAATAATCAATTGTTACAGAGATGCAATCCAATGAAGCAAATCCAAAATTGGCAGTGGAAAAAAAGCAACAGTGAGAATCACCAACAAAGGCAACTTTGTCGCAAAACGATTGGCTCGTGCGAATTCGGTTATGATGGTTATAATGGTGATGGTGATCATCAAAATCAATCATTTAAAATCTTGAGAAAAATCGTGGCATCTTGTTAGCGTTCTCTTATTGGCGTCTTGTAAATTTAACCATATAAAAAAGAAGAAGATTCGGTTTTGAATCTTTCACATCCGACAATTGTGTTCACCTTTTGTGCCTTTTATGTAGTTGATAAAATTATTTAAATCGAATCGATCGATTATTTAAAACGTCGAAATGTTATATAATGATAATGATGATGATGTTGTGATTATGATTTTATTTTATAAATGTTATATAATAAATTGCTTTGGCTAGTCAAAAAAAATCACGATCATTCTGGTTGCAAAGGAATTTGATCCAGACTTTTCATGGAGAGGGTGGCCAATGTTCCTCGGCTTGGAATGGTCGAACGATATCTTCGATAGCCATAGTATCCGCCCACCATGCCCAGTGCCAAAAATATTGAAATCATTATAACAGCCACTGTACTCCCGGCTGAATTGATTAAAAAAGAGGGAAAAAGTCAAATTTCAGAATCAGAATCAAAATCGATTTGCAAATAATCGAACCTCGATGAGTGGTTGTATGCGGTTTCTGTGTGGTGGTTGTGGTGGAAGAAGTGCTCGGTGTGGTTGATGGAAAGACATGTTTGATACAACCTGTTCCATAACTAAGATCATCGATGGCCATCCTGGTACGACTATTGTTCAGATAGCCTCTGATTACAAATTGAAACGGTCTAATTGATTTCTCCATAACCCATCTTTTGTTCCAACGTTGTGATTCGTAAGGGTCCCCATAAAAAGTGGAGATCCGAACCATTATCGGTGGTGTTCCATCGTCTGAGACAATTCTTTCATAAACTTCGATTTTTTCCCGGACAATCTTATCGGGATCGGCATGCATATAGAAGAAGAACCGGAAAACGCATGCATCGTATGAAGTGGCTGTCTTCAAAAATGGCGTATAAAATTCAGCATAACCAACAGTTTCGTTCGGATCATGTTTTGGCGCCAAAAGGAAATACATTCCATATCTTGTTCGACTATGATTATTGAACAGAATTGCATGGTACACTATGGAGGATCAATTAGAAAATGGAACAATGCACTTACTATGAATTATCAATCAATGGTTCATATCCTAGCTTTCTATGGTCATAGTGTTGATCACCGCTGGACGGTTCCCAGAATACATTGGAATCTTCCAAGTATGGTACGGTCAGACTACATGATCCCAGGTCTTGGAATGAACAAATATCGTAACCAAAACAATTGGTTTCATCTTCATTGTTTCCACAATCATTAACATTATCACAGATAGAGTGCTCTTCGATACAGATTCTGGTCACGTTGCACAGGATCATTCTGGTGTGACATTCTGTTTGGTTCTCGGGCAATGGTTCTGGAAGGGAACAATGTTTGAAATAGATATTATCAATAGCTATCACTCCTTCATTCAAATCTTGTTGGTAGGCCTCAAAATCAATGAAAAATCCGAAAGAATCTTCGCCAACAATGGCCATGGCGTGAATCCATCCACCCATGGATTCATGGGAAACAGTGTAGAATGTATTCAGAATATTGATCATTCTACTAGAGCTGATTTTTAGAAAATATTCTTCAGCAGTATCAATGTAGAAATCAAATTCCATCGTACAGGTTTTGTATGAATGTTTCAAATATAAAACCGGATCATTATAATGTAGGGCAAATTCAGCATGACCACCCTGCTTCTGGATGATGCGTTTATTTGGACGCATCAGCAAAAAATGTCCATCTTTTCGGCCGTTCGCATCGAATTTCGGCGAACGTTTATTCAACCAAACACTATCATTCACTTGAACCCTTTCCCACCGATGATAGCCATCCATGACCCTGCTTTCCCATCCGCAAGAATCTGGAACAACGAACATGGATGTTCTGAAATTTGAAAATATGTCAAATGATGCGACAGCTACATACCGGTTTCAAAATTGCAATTTCCACATTTCATTTCATCCAAACCACTGGGACAATCTTTGACAAAATTACAAATCTTTTCTTCACCAATATGGATACCGTTCTCGCAGACCATTCCTTTGGTGTCACAAGGGCCCATGTTCAGATTAATATCATCGATGGCTATCGAAGCCATCGGATCCGGATCCAATTGTCCAGTAATTATGATCTGAACCTCATGGGTGTTCACTAGAAACGTTGAATTCAATTCGAGCATCAATTGTGTCCATTCTGGTTGAATCACGTTTTCCACCACAAACCCTTCTATCGAACGATTTTGATCGGTCCAATATGGACCATAACGTAGTATGGTAACATTCAATTTAGATTGATCGCTACTTATCACAGACCACATGGTCAAACAACTGAACAAAGTTGAATACGGAATCCTTCTGGCACCGGATACAATTTTAGCGCTCAACATATCGGTGTGTTTGCCAGAACGATAGGCTGTTAAGAAAAGATAACCACCACCATTACCTTGGGTGGTATGATCATATTTTGGCCCCGGCCAATCCAGATCAATGGCTGGCGTGTTGAACACCTCCCAATGATAATTGGTTTGTTCATCTTGATAATACGTATAGGAACAATAATAGCGATCAAAATCACAATCAACCGGAAGTGTACAGGCATGTTGCAGAATGGTCAAATCATCGATGGCCACGAATGATTGCGAATCGTTGCCATATTTCTCCAAATCAAATCTAAGCTTGTAATCAAAATCCAAAAGAATGTTGAATTCTTCGATGGTCCAAAATGATTTTGGAAATTTAAGATCCCAAAATCGCTTTGTGAATCTCCAATCGATTTCATGCACTGGTAGAGCGTAAACTGCTGCCGTGAATTTTCCTTTGGATTGATGAGCAAAACGTACACAAACCGGATCAGATTCTGGCGGTAAACCTAACATTTCCAGCGAATCGACGTAATAACTTCCGGAATATTGAGGATTTTCTTGATTCATAAAGATAAAATAGCTTCCTTGAGATGTGTAGGTGGTATGATCGAACGATGGTGCGCCAAGTCTTTCACCAATGGAACCAGAATAAATATGGGATATCAACGGTGCAGTGGCTGGTTGTGTTTGCGATACTTGCAAATCTTCCAAACCACCGGTGAAAGTATAGGTATAATCATGAGAATGAGAACAGTGGCCAGGACGAACCTGGATGTCATCGATGGCGAACACACTGAACAATTTTAGCGTTGAAGGTTTCAAAAGAATTTTGATACGCATTTGACCACCATCACCCCAATCCGGCTTATAAGGCAGGTTGATTCTGATCAATCGCCAAAGTCGTGTTTCCATTGTCGATCCAAAACGTCCAACCAATTTGATATAAGAATTATTCCGAGTGCTTTCATAGAAACTCAGATAGAATGGATCTTCACCATCGTTGTAATACCATAGCGATAAACAACGTGATTTGTCGTATTTGAATGCAGGAGATTCTAGTTCGTAACCATCCTGTTGATAGGTGAACATTAAATAATGGCCGCGCTTGCTATGATAGGTGTGATCCTCTTGCGGGATATAGATGTTCCTATTGCAATCTAAATATTATGTTAAAATCCTGATCTTTTGGTCCGATCTATAACTGTGATCCTCACCTTCGACAAATGAAGTAACATTCCATGAATCCGAACGATAAGACCATTCACATTTCGATTCAAAATTACAATCGGCTACCTTTTCCCGATCGGGCAATGGTGTGGTGATTGGTGGAAATGGTGTCGGTGTACCATCATCATTGGGACATGCTCCTGGCATCACTTGGATATCATCCACACCAATATCAGTAATAATTTCGGATCTATATTTCGAAGTGATCCGTAGCAAATAAACTTTGGGAACATTTTTAAATTCTGCTTGGAATTTTGTCCAATCCAAATCGACCTTGGCGTTGATTTGGTATTCATTTTTCACCTTGGACAAATCGTCCAGATCGACCAATCGTATTCGCATTGCTTCAACCGGTTCTTTGGTTAGATATGCTTGTGCGAAATAAAACAACCGTACACAAATGGTTGATTGGTTTTTCCGGATCGAAATTGGCCCATCCAGCACAACCTCGTTAAAGATCAAATCTTGTAGATCCAATGAAAGGGCAAGATAATTTCCAGAATTCAATCTTAAAGTATGGTCCGTTTGTGGACCATGTTTGCGTACGATCCGGTTGATCGGCTGAACCCGAACCCAAAGAATGACCTTTTTTGTTTGGTCTGAATAGTTCAGTTTGTTATGCCAGCCACACATGTCTGGAGTGATGTGTGTTCATCAAAGGATGAAATCAAAAACAATAATTATGATCAAACAATTTAAAGATTGGACATCATAATGATCATCATTACCATATTCGAAATCACAAGATCCATCATCCATACACGGTCTTGATTTGATGGTTATATCATCGATGGCCACCTCTGTTTCCGTATGATCACGTTTAAGGCTGACAATCAATTTATCCTCGGGGGATCCGCGAAAATTGATGCTCATCAAGGACCAAGTGTTCAGGGATTTTTCCTTGGCTTCTTCCCCTATGTTCACATACATTAGATCCTGGATGAAATTCAAATGCTGCATTCTAACTTGAATTATACTGGAATGATCTTGGGAGTTGGGTGGTGAACCAAAATAATAATAAAGATTAAAGCAAAAATCATGGATAGAATGGTTGTTGATGAACACTGGTAATTTCTTCAGGTCTTTGTAGATGAAAACTTTGTCGGGAACATTTCGATCGCTTAAATAGAAACCATTTTTAGTTCCGGTTGTATGATCCACAAAACCGCCACGTTGACGGCTAATCTGGTTGCTGGAGGTGGTCATATCACAAAGGTTTGTTTCAAAATCACAATATTCATAATTCAAAACTGGACAGGAAGTATTGTACATTTTAACATCATCAATTCCGAGGATGGTATCGAATGAAAATTCCGCCTCCAAGTAGATATAATAATTGGATGTACGTTTGTATTCGATTGAAGCTTGTTTCCAATAACGGAAATCCGGTATGGTACGTATCCAAATAGTGGTGTTGTCTTTGCTCAATATATCTTGTAGGAAAATCTTGAACGTGGTTTTTTCCGAACCAAAATAATAATACCAAAATGTCAAACAATAGGTTGATTCTGGATCAGGTTTCAACGGGCCTACACTACGAAGTATATTATTTCCTGTTGTATACTTAGTTTGAGTGCTAAGCCAAACACCATAATTCTCTGGCTTGGGATAAATCAATGATGTATGATCGTTGCCTGGTTCGTTTTGAATTAAGTTGGTTCGAAACCAAGTGCTTGCATAAGAAGAATTAGGAATGATCCAACCACAAAGATCTTGTTCAAAATCACAATTCAAATCTTCAAGTTTGATCGGGTTAGTATCATGATTATTTGGATCAAATGGATCACAACCAATCATTTCAATGTTATCGATTGCAACTACAAATTTATGATTTGCAATGATAAAATTACCGAACAAAACATCAATAAAAATCTGAAACGGTGCTGGTTCTTCACCAATCTCGGCCCGGAACTTGGTCCATTCAGTGTATAGTATATCATCGGAACTGATTTTCCTGCGATCATTCACTGATACTTTTATATCGGCATATTGCGAACTAATAACATCGAATTGAACCGTACATTTTGCTGCAGTTTTACGATTGATTCGAGGACCAATGATTGTTGCGGGAACTAGATGATCAACAGGTGAAAAAGCAACAAGTATTAATCAATCAATCATTTCTTGCCAACGATATTAAAAATTACCATAAATAGCCCATTGGCTACATGTTGCATAATATCCACCAATCGGTGAATGGTTGCCATCCTCTTTTGGAAGAGGATCCGGTGCATCTCGAGCCCTTAAATATAATTGCCATTTAGAACTTCTATCATTATCGTTGGGTGAATTGATCCATCCACAAGTTTTATGATTATCGAATGTACAATTACCACATTTTGATTCATCTTCACCATATTTACATTGTTTGATGAAATCGCAGACATATTGTTGTGGTAGACAAATTTTAGTACCATTCTGATTCAAACATTCGATTCCATCGCATGGTTTAGGTGTGGTAGCATTATCATATTGATGATCATGTATCCATTGACAACCAGTTGAGAATACAATATCATCGATGGCTATGTATGGATCAACAAAATTATTCGGAGTTGGTTTCAATTGACCTTCCAGTAGAATCTTATGCGGATCATCCGATGGTTCAATGCGTACCACCCACGGAATGAATGTAAGCGAATGAGATATATCGGTGTACAATGTGGTCACTTGGGCAGTTCGGTAATTCATTATGCTGATGGTAAAGGTAGAATTGATGGAATTTTTCATCTTATACAATCGTACCTGGCATCCTTCTTCGGTGATTTTGAAGAATGGACTATCAATTATGGCATGATTCTTACAATTAATGTTGTTCGATGTTTTGGTATCCATGAACAGATATGTTCCGCCAGTAAAATCTATAAGTGAAAATTTTCAAGTCGATAATGAAACAAACCAAAATCTGGGATGGGCAAAAAAAGAACACAAACCAGTAGTATGATCAAATGTTGGAGCCAAACGAAGATCGTCGGTGGTTTCGGATTTTTTAAGATGCCAACCACATTTTAAAGGATCGGTAAATGTTTTACCCCAGCCCTGTAAGCCGTTTTCAAAACTAAATTTAAGTGTTTCATCACAATCATCTTCATCGGAACCATCACCACAATCATCATCAAAATCACAAACATATTGTGTTTGGATGCAAACATTATTATTGCAACGAAATTTTCCTAAACATTCCTCATCCGATTGGGCCGGTTCCGGTGGCTGACAATAAGTTTTCATGATGGATGCTAATGAATGATAGCCACCGGAAACATGTTGCAATGAATGTGCGACGAATTCCAATTGAAACACATGTCTAACACGATTCAATTGGATTAGGATCATATTCCAATCATGAAGCGATAATTCGTTGGCATTGCTTTGCCATATTTTTGTTCGTATTTGAAGATCTTCGAAATATATGAACAAATCAAACAACGATGTTTGGTTTCCCGATGTTGATGGAGTGAAAAACTTGTATCGGAAAAGGACATCACAACCTGTTCGAATGGAATCGGAAACTTTATGGTTTGAACTTTTTGTTCCAATCAATTTGAATTCATTTCACCTAGATAAGTCTGGTGTATTGGCTGACTTCTGGCCCAAGCCAGATCTGTATAACCGGTCGTATCAATTGAACTGGCCGTGATTGAAGACCTAAGGTAATAATCTTTTGGTCCATATGGTGCAACATCAGAAAAACGGAACCGGAAGTTTCCCTCATCGCCATCGGTTGACAGAAAACGATAATAGCAGGCAAAATGATCGACAAAATCACAGTTTCCGCAATATTTTTCATCAAGTTTAGTGACACAATCAAATTTATAATCGCAAACTTTTTCCATAGGTATCCATTGATCGAGGCCACAATCAAAAGAATCGGGGGGCACCTCGGTGGTGAATGGCGAGGGATTTACCGATGTTGTACTGGTGATCAAATTGGATGGATTGGCGCAATGATTTTTGACGCCCACATCATCTAATGCAGCATAAGTTCCAATGTGCACCGATGTGGCAATCTGAACAAAATCCGGAACATGATTTGATATGAGCAAAAAGTACAAGAAAAACTTACAATGAAAAAATATATGTCCGAGGATGAATCGTTGACGGCCGTGGCCTGTATTTCGAACGACTTCCAATCTTCTACGATTGATTGGTTGAGATTCCAGATTTTCATTCCGAAACCATTGAAAGTGGATTCACCTTGGTACACTTCTACAATGTAATCTTTATCGTTGGAATATAATGCCAAGTATAAACATAGGGATCTGTCTGGTCGATCTTCTAACGTATACCGTTCGGTTATGATTATCGAACGTTCACCTTTATATGGACTATGGCTGACAAGATATTTTCCATATTTATTCTTCAAGGTATGGTCATGATCAATAAAATTCTCTTGCTGTTGCGGTGAATAGACTTGCCAATAAGTATCACTATATCCGGTCAGAAATTGGCTGCTGACAAAGGAATAATTTGCTGATCGTGCCAAGAATAATGCCTCGTCGTAGGACAAAATTCTTCCATCCGGATAAATGGTTTCCAATGTACAAACATCTCCTTTCTTTATGGTCGATTATTGATTCTGTTAGAATTTGTAATACTTGTTTGGGATAACCAAACAACTTACATCGAAATCACAGACGGTTGATGATTGACAATCACCTTTCCAAAAGGTAACATCGTCGATAGCAGCAAAAACATCTTTTGTACGAACAGAACCATTGATCAATTGAATGCCAAACCTCAGAGAGAATTCAATTGCCATTAATTCCCAAGGCAAGACAGGAGATTGATGTGTGAACCAAATATGGTTGGTGGTACCGGAAACGGTCCACAATTTCCGTTCAGAATTGTCGTCTCTAATGTCAATGATCGAATAAGATAGTGTTACATTGTCGGTCAAATAATAGGAGAATCGTAGGCAAAATTTTATGGATGACAAATAAGGTTTGCTCTCTATGAAAAATGGTTCAAGCGTTATGACGCTTGGATCGATGACCAAACCATAGAAATGTCCATCATCAGTATGGGTTGTATGATCGATCATTGAATAATTTTTCGTTGAAAGCTGTTTAGCTAACATTATGGTCCATATTCCCCAAAAATCATAAACTGGTTTAAACATACAGGCGGAGTTCATTTCGAAGTCACAAAAATCGCGATTCTGTTTGAAATCTTGGCATTTTCCCTTCACTACTTTTATATCATCGATGCCGAATATTCCTGAATATTGAATGGCTATGTAGATTTCGAAAACGAATTCGCTAAATTCTTCATCCAGTAACAATTCGATCATTCCTAAACGCCATTCAAGCATGTTCGCATCGAAATTTTGAAACAAAGGTCTCTGTTTAGTGGAAAAATCATTGATCGTTTGGTTCAAGTATAGTTTCATCTTGGCACCAAATCCAGTGTCGATATCCATATAAAACCAGTAGTAGAATGAGAAACATATTTTAGTATTAACTGGAAATGGATTTTTTGCTTTTAGCACCCCGATCCGGTTATTTTGAGCTTCGAATGCAGCAAAATGTCCAAGAGAATTTTTCCGAGTATGATCCTCGAAAATACCGAATTTGGGATAGTTAGCTCGGGCCAGGAAAAATTGCCCACCAACATTTATCCAATTGCAGAGGTTTCCATTTTCGAAATCACAATTCAGCGTTTCTTTTGGTTCAACTGTTGGAACTAGCGTGGTCGGTTTCAAAGTGGTGGGTTTTCCGGTGTGATTGCCACATTTTTCAAAAGATCTTGACAAAACAATGGCATGTACTATAAGATAAGTGGATGGATTATCGGCTTTTGCTTGTAGAATCAAACGGAAATCGTTTGGTGTCAATTGTTCGTAGGGAATAAGAATTGGTTCAACCGTACGTTTCCCGATGGTGTATGATGTAAGGTTCCAGACCAACTGAACTGCCTTCACTTTGCCTAATGTTTCAGAGTATAATCCGAAAAAATCCTGGCCTTTCTGGAACGACCAAATCGTATAATGTAAAAATATGCAGATATCTTGTCCAGAAATGGAATAAGTTATATCGCTCAACAATCTCATGTTTCCTGGCTTTCCCACTTTTAAGGTGGTAAAATCGGTATAAAGCACAGGTTCTGAAGCATAAAAGTGACTAGGATGAGTATGATTGATCCAATTCAATTTGGAAGCATTTTCCACTCTTCCGGTTCCGGCCAACCAATCAAAATCCGCTTCACTGACATCATTTTGGAAACCACAAATGGTGTTGTCAAAACGGCAAGATACGGGCGGTGGACAACTATAAGGTTTGAGGCTAAAATCATCGAATCGGATTTCGTTTCCTTCCGCTTTGATTTCGAAGAAAATCCATGAATTTTGATGGTAATTAATTAATTTATACAAATTACCTTGTGCTTGAGCTCGAAATTCCAAAAAGCTGAGCGAAGACAAATTTACGGTTACCTGTTGATGAATCCATTGTTGATGTGTGCTTAGCAAAGGTTTCCAAATCCAAAGTGGATTTGAAGTTCCCTTTTCACTGAATGATTGATACAAAGATAGATCGATTCGATCAATATGGCCAATGGAAATCCAAAACCAGAATCCGAAACATTGTATGTTTAATCCTTTAACGGAAGGCGACCGTAATTTGACCATCGATTCGCTAGCACTGCCATTCAATGATAAAAAATGACCATACGGTGATGAATAAGTATGATCAATAGAATTCTGAGTTTTGGCCAGAGTACGCTCGAATTCATCTCCATCGGGTGAAAACGTTTGCCATTCACAATTGTCAGTTTCGAAATCACAGGTATTATCATTTTTCGGACAAGATTCAAGCTTTAGCCGAAAATCTCTGACCGCCACCAATGCATCATGACCATTGGCGATGAATTTCAGTTGGAACCGTCCAAATGTGGTGATTGTCACCTTTGCTCTGTGCCAAAAATCTCCATACACATTGTGTGTGCGCCAAAGCAGCCAAGTTTTTGTTGGTAGATCCATCGGATCATAGATCTTATTCCAATATAATTCAAAAGAATCGTCGGGAGTGTCCGTGTTGGATAGGTAATAGTAATCGAATTGAAAACAATACGAATTCGGTTCATCGGAAAACAGGAAAATGGGCGATTCTAGGAAAGATCCATCAAAACCAGGCAATAATTCTAGAACATAATCGCCACCAATTGCATAAGGTGGTGAATTTAATGATAAAGAACCATAAGATTTGGAATTTTGTTGCCAATACCAGCTTTCATTATTATTGGGCATGGTCCAATTACAATCCAGTGTGTTGAAGTCGCATTGTGTTCGGGCTAATTTTTTTCCGAAGTAAACCAATCATCAATTGAATCATGATGCATCGAGAGCTGTAACTCGAATATTTACCCGCATCCGGAGACCGATAGGAATTCACTATTAAGAATTGTGATAAAATCATCAAAAGGAACCAGAACAATCTGGTTCGATGATTGAACATTTTGAGATGTAAAGATGTGAAAACTTTTCAAGCCAGAATAATTTGTTAAAAGAAAGAAAGAAAGAAGAAGATCATCACACTTTAAAGCAACGTTTTAATGGTTTTTTTTTATAAATTGAAAGATACAATCAAATTTTTCGAAAAAAGGGTTTTATATTTGAAAAATCCAGGGATTAATTGCGCCGTGGATCGTATCCACAAACATATTTTGATAAATTTCCAGTGGATTACATCCATGGATACCATTTTGAACAATTAATTGATTGAGAAATGGTTATTCGATTGATACCCCCGGTATGCACTGAAACAAAATCATTGCAATACCGATTGTTTAATCCATGAAACTAAACTCCCATTTTTGATTGTTTTATTTCTTCCAGGTAAAACAACAACAACAACAGCACATTTTGATTCAATAAAATCATTTCCAAATCAACTACATTCTCAATCATAATTGTTCTGTTTCCATTTCAAAGATAACACTATTGTTGCTGTTTTTATTTTGATTGGTCGCCATTCCGGATACGAAGATTTTGGTTCCAAAAAAAAGGAAATCGGAAACCCAAAGGAAGATCTATTATCCGTGATCTATCTTGTGGCTCCTGGATGGCTTAGATTTAATTCAAACAAATTCAATTGGTATTTCAAATTGTTTCCTAAAATTAAACCTAGATGTCTCTCTTTTCTTTCTCTCTGTCTCTCTTGCGCGCGATTGGACCACAATTATATGCAATACATGTTTTGAAGGTCGAAAAAGGCTGGGCTACCCTGATACTGATTGCAATACGCTCTCTCAGCGCTGGTTGCAAACGCTTGCGCGCGCGCACGTTCGTAGGTGTCATCCTCCATGGCTTTAGATTTCGCCTTAATAAGTGACGATGGCAAAGATGTAGGCGGGTGATTTTTCAAAAAAAAAAAATTATTAACAGAGACCAATACCAAAGCTTTGCGTAGCGTTGCGAAGTGGGTTGTCGCTGAATCAATACAAAAAAGAGGAAGGCGAACGAAAACAAAGTAGAACGAGAAAGAAAGAAAGAAACGAACAGGCGCAGGCTTTTCAATGAAATCCTTGAACTTTCAGAAGATTAATTTCTAAACTTGGAAATTTTTTTTTGTTGCTGGAAAGTTTCCTGTCCAAAAATCATTATCATAATCACTATGGTTGTGGGTGTGTGTGCGGTTACCCCCTTCAACCAACCTAAAAAGGAATCCTTCAAAATCCTTATCACAATCGTAGGATCTTCTGGAATGGAAATATTCTGCAAAAAAAAAGAACACACATTTTTGATTTAGTTTTAATTATCAATTAGAATCAAGGTCCCCGGAAAGAATGCTAATGTGGTATCTTGCTAGTGAATCAAATTGAAAAAGGATTAATTCAACATTTTAAAAATTATACGAATATTCGAATGGTTGTGGACCGGATTGTCGGAAGAATACTTTAGCATGTGCTTGACCGGTACCAGGTATACTGTAACGTGCAGAACGGTATGCATTCGATGTGGATGGTCCACCACCTTTGATTCCACCATATGCATTTGGTGATCCAAATGATGATGATGATGTGGACGCAGCGGAAGCTGCTGCGCTTGCAGCCGCCGAAGATGAGGATGAAGATGAAGAATGATAAGCGCTTTGCGTTAGCGGTTTAAAAGCCGGAATCGGTTGCTGTACTTGGCTGCTATATCGGGCGTAGCTAGGACTTTTGAAACCACCTTTGGTTGATTGAATAGATTTGGTTTGATGTTGAACATATCGGGACGATGTTACTGGTTGAATGGCTGCCGGTACCGTATGATAGGTGGTTGAAGTATATTGTCGTACAATCGGCAAATTATATTGATTACTACCGGTATTGCTATACACTTGTCGTCCATATTGATTGGAAGTCTGGTATTGTACTTGTACGGGAGATTTGACAGGTGATGGTGCCGCAACCAAACGTTCCACAACACGTTGTTGTCCACCCTTAACATTATATTGTTGATTGATAACATTGGTTTGATCGGTGTTGATTGTGGTCCAATCTTGTTTCGACGATCCAGAATCTTCATTGCTACTGGTGACGAATTGAGTTGTTATGGTTGGTTGTATTGGTTGCGGTTGTTGTTGCACAAAACTTCCGCCTCCTCCTCCACCGTAAAATGAAGAACTGGCGGAAGCAGAAGAGCTAGCTGAAGCTGCTGAAGATGAGCTGGATGATGATGAGCCACCACCAACACCACCGTAACCACCTGCTTGTTGCCATGTTTGTTGTTGAATCTTCGTGGCTTCATCTTGGGCATACAGCAAACGCTGTTGTCGTAATGTTTCCTGATCTACACCGGTATCACCTTCAGCTTGATATCCATCAGCTCCTGCACGATATTTGACCACTCTATGGGTTCCAATAATCAAGACAAAAAAAGAGAAGTGTGAAGTTTGAAGACAGTTTAGCGACATCCACCAATCCCAATGAATCAAGTAATCCGAATTACCTTAATTGGCCATAAGCATCATAATATCCATATTTACCGACCACATTTCCATATTCATCGCGACTCTCTTCGCGAAACAATCTAGCCGCTTCCGGTTGATTAGCTGATCCTGTTTCATAGGCGAATTGATAACTTCCGCCACCGCCGCCACCACCACCATATTGTTGTTGTTGTTCGATTTGTTGTTGGAATGGTTCCGATGAATAGAAGTATGCTGAACATAATTCTACCAACAAAATGAATATCAAACAAGTTGTTGGACGATACTTGAAGGGGGTGGGTGGGGAGAGGGTTTTAAAATCAGAACCAAAATCATTCTTCTTGACCGTTTCAAGACGATTTCATGAGGATTATTACCATTTTAAGTGTTGGGAGGGTCGGATCAAGGTCCGTGTTGGATGATCACAACAAATCAAGTATCACCTTTCTTGATTCAACCTGAACAGATGAATGGATGGATGGATGGACTTTTGAATGGCCGACATCCAAAAAAGAAAATGATTTCGTTATGAACATGATCTTTATATAAATATCGCCCGAATAAAAGAAACTCGCTCCCTCCGAATCATTGCTTGCTGGCGAACAAAAAAAGGTTGGCTCCAATATCCACCAATATCATGGTGACGTCAAGAATCCTCCTCAGTTACAGGTGATCAATGGGATTGTTTGCTCTGCCGAAAACGACCACACGATGATGAATATCGTCTTCATCTTTTTTTTGCTCTCTCCACCAATTATGCTCTTTGTTTTTTTTCTCTCTCTCTCACTTCGTCTTCGTCTTCGTCTTCGTCTTCGATACGTTGATTTGACATTGCTTTACGCCCATGGTAAATTGATAATAAGAGACAGTGTGTGTGTGTGTCCACCTGTGAGAACATGGTTGTTGTATGGATGGATGGAAATGTCCACATTTAGTATCATCATCATCATCAGTGTTTGTGAGAGTGTGCATGTGTGTGTTGGAAGCAATTGGAAGCTTATTTTGGAACACGATCTTGGATCGTGAAATCAATCCAATGGTATCCTGTGAAGCCAACGCAAACAGGAAAAAGCCAAAACCAATTTGGATCAATTATGTGATCCGAATTGGTGGCCTCCGACTACGGAATTCCAATAAGAATGATTAAATGATTCTAAATTATGTGAATCATTCCCAAGGGAACGTGTATGCTTGCCTGTGTGTGTGTTGTAGCAACAGGTAGAGCAACAGGTAGAGCAACAGGTGGATTGCGTAATTTTTTCCTATCCACGATTATTGATTATGGATCAGGTTTTTTTTCTGGCCACGATCAATACATGGACATGGAATTTGGAATTAAATTTTGATGATGATTAAGAAGATGATTAATCGATCATTGAATCCAGAATCCCTTTAATGGCTTGAGTGTTGGTGGCCATCATCATCATCATCATCATCATCATCATCATCAAGAGTAATCATGTTTTTGGTGTTCAGACCACAACTGATGATCATGAAAATTAAAAAATGGCTGTTGCTTTCCATTCCAGGGTTGGTGGTTGGTAATGAAATTGCCCAAATTTCTCCTAGATCATATCCAATTAGATGAAATGTTAATTTTGTTCGGATGATTATTATGAATATGGAAAAAATGATAATCATGAATAGTGCAAGAAAGCTAAATAGAGAGACACCCCCGCTTATTCTGGCCTTGAAGGGTTAAATATTTGTCTTATGTTTTTTATTTTTTGATTTTTCCATAAGTCGACATGTCGTCGCGACGCACCATTGCTCCTCCAACCTCTTCAATGGCTTTATGAATCAATCATTTTGGATAATTACTTGGAATCCATTGAATTGCAATCCATACACACACGCACCCAATCAGTTTGGTTTTCAGGTTGATTCGGTATTCGACAATGGCTGCCTTTTAGCCTAACATGGGCCGGAAATTGTTAATCAAAAAAAAGAACGAATTCCTAGGAATCAAGTAGGATTATTAACCCTTTAGGGCCTTTGGTGGCCCATAACCATATTTTAAATTGTGCAATATTTTTGGTGTGCCGAATAAATGGGAGCGATTTTAGGGGAACAAGACAAACATCATTGTGATTGTGATCTAAATGAATGGATCTTTTGCTTGCTTCGCTTGTTTCGTTTATGCTTGTTGAATCGCATCGTGAAAAATGGATAAAAACACACAATCAACCACTTGTTGAGTGTGGTTGGACGAAAAAAAACAATTCCCAAATATGGATTGGATGAAACCTTTTTCTTCCCTTCGCTTACACCCTGATACATTGAGCTCTCTTTTTATTCTTTTTTTTCATGACATTTATTGAATTCTGATGGATTTCGAGAAGGTTTTGCACGTACATATTTGAACGCCAGACAATTGATCAAAACGTGATTACCAAAACATCAACCCATCATCAAACAGAGGAGAATCGTGTTTAAAATATAAATATGGAATCATCATTGCTTTCAGTAGAAAGTGAAACTTGGGAGATATATGGATTCGGGGATTCTCGTTGCAATAGCAGTAGCCTCGCGTCTAGCCAAAGTCTCGACGACTATGGTGATGGAATGCCGTGAAACCGTGAAAAATAAAAATGCCCCCCCACACACACATAATAAGAGCTACCACGAATGCGGGGATCCTTTAATTTTTTTGGCATTTTTTTCGATATCTGAAAAACGAATCAAAACCGAGCGGACAGAACTGAATTCGAGGCTTTTTGGGCAGATGTTCCAATTCCAGCATTTCGAATTTTCAATGTCGATGCTTTGAAACAAACAAGTAACTGTGTTTGAAGCACAACGTTTCAAATTTCGTTTGAAAAAGATGATCTTGATGATGATGAAACCTTAGCACATTTTCACACCTCTTCTTTTTTCTGCCAATGATTTGGATGATGTTGATGACGATGATCATCATCACCAATGCTAAATATATTGCAATTCTTTTGTTTTACAGACGATGGTCCCCATCTGTGTTGCTTCCTCAACTAGGTCAAATTATTAGTTCATTTCCTTCCCCCCTCCGGTGATTCTGACCAACTCAATCGATAAGTTTGAATCAATTCTGCCTGATCAGAAAATTTGAGAAATAGTATTCGCGGCAAAAGAAAGAGTTAAAATTCAAAATTTCAACCATTTCGACCTGCAGTGGTTTGCCATGCGATTTTTACCCAAACATCTGTTTGTCAATAGACTGCGGAAAATGTTGTTTTGATCCAAAAAAAAACTCATTGGCTTCACCACCACGTAAACATGATTCCAAAATTACTAATTTTTTTTAGATATTTTGCTTTCGGAATTTGACCAAGTTTTTCTCTATCGACTTTCAATTTTTTTAAATCAAAGATTTTATTTAATTTAATTTGTAAATCCGACAAGATGCAAAC
The DNA here is from genome assembly GCA_025882695.1 of Amerodectes protonotaria. Classification (NCBI taxonomy): domain Eukaryota; kingdom Metazoa; phylum Arthropoda; class Arachnida; order Sarcoptiformes; family Proctophyllodidae; genus Amerodectes; species Amerodectes protonotaria. The sequence goes on along the minus strand of JAOZJS010000167.1, from coordinate 32,957 downwards.
CAACCAAACCAAAATGAATCCGATTAATAATCAATTTGACGCCCATGTCAATGTTAACCTCAACAATCAATATTGGCTACAAGTCTATAATTATATTCAAATGAATCAAAAAAGGCCAGTAGGAGTGTTTTGGGATATTGAAAATTGTTCAATACCGAAGAATGTTAGCACATCATTATTGGTGGAAAAAATACGTTCAATGTTTGCACAATTTAATTTAATCGAAAATGAATTCGTTGTTGTTTGCGATGTGTTTGGTGTGGCAAACAACATCATTACCGAATTGAATAATATGCAAGTCAATATAATTCATGTTTCTTCATTCTCAAAGAATGCTTGTGATGAAAAATTGAAACAATTGATGTTACGTTTTGTCAATACTCATGGTCAAAATTGTTGCATTATGTTGTTTTCAAGTGCGTACGCTCACTATTTATCACGAGAATTCGGTTGAAATACTAATCATTTTCTTTGAATTCATCCATTTTGTTTCTATTTTAGGTGATATAAATTTTGCTCCAGTTCTGACTGATGTTAAAAATAGAATCGGTGTGTTTGTAATATTGTTCCATCATCAACAAGTATCGCCAGCTTTGATTGCCAGTGCCACATTTCATTTTGATTATGATGCATTTTGTTGCATACCATATTCAAACAATCATCTGATACAACATCATTTCAAACAACAGAAAAACATCGAACAAACAAGTTAGAAGCAGCAAAACTTCAACAAACAAGAATTTTAAAATTTCAAATTTTCTTTTGTTTTTTTTTATTAGTGACATCCTTGATTATCTCCAATTTGCCAAAGTTGAGCGATCAAGGACATATACGGGCATTTTTAAATCGTATTACCAATAATGCTGGTGGTCGTATCATCAATGTTGATATGAATGTTGGTGAAGCAATTGTCAGTTTCAGATGCCAATCTGATGCATCACGTTGTCAGCAAAGGGTGAACAATCGAAAATTTTATGGCTCTTTTCTCAAAGCTCATCTTCAAGAATACAAGAATCAGGATAATAATGGTAGAAATTTAATTTTAAATCGATACCAAACCAGTCAACAGCAACCAGAGTCATCTAGTCAAATGACTATTTCTGATAATAGAACTGTGAATACTGTAAATATTAAAAAACCCTTCGATCAAGCTTTCAATCAGTCTATTTACGAAGCAAATTCATGTCTTTTATGCATGATGAAGAATCGGAAGAAATCGATTCATTCAAATTTTTTATTCCAAAATTCAACACTAAGTGTTAATATATCACTGAAAACTTTGGCCAAAAATCTTAAGCAATTATTGGTGAATCACTCAGGAAAATTACCACTCAATGCACTGCCGAATTGTTGGTTGAATAATTTTTCAGAAGAATTTGATACCATCACAGCACCAAAAGTGTTGCTTGAACATTTGGTTTGTTCTGTTCCCGGGGTTACCATTCAAACGATCGGTGTTGTTCTTGCTGACCAAACAATCATGGTCAGATTCATTGTTTTGGATTCACAACAATCCTTGAATGAAAGCGGTTCCAAAATGCGGAAAAGGGTCCAAAAAAAATTGATCCACTTTGGTGATCAAATGAGGTCGTTGATAGCAAACAGAATATCCGATGAATGCTTCAAATTTCCAGTCATCAAGCTTAAAGATTTGGAACAAGAATATGATCGTCAATTCAATAATTCAATCAATTACGAATTTTATGGTTGTTCTTCTTTACTGGAATTAATCACATTACTTAATAGATTTAACACTTATTTTTGTCTCAACGAATATTATATTGGCTTGAATTTTGATGAGCAAATTTTACGTTTTATCAAAAATTTGTTGAATTTGTTTTTTGGCAATGATACATCCAAAAATTATGATCATACTAATCAAGATTTATCAAATTGTCTTGGAGAACATTTCCGCACAAACTTTGATCCGCCCAATTATGGTGTTTGCTATGTTGAAGATTTATTTGATGCATTGATCAATCTGAAATCAAATAGCTTGAAAGATATCGAAAGTTCTCAATTGATTTTTTTGAAGAATTTAATCCTTAACAATTGCATTGCATTGGATACTGTTGTATTGGAGTTTCAGAAAATCATACCCAAACTTCAAGAATTGTTGATCTCTCGGCCTGATTTCTCTATGGATTTGAAAGAATTTCATGAAAATTTTATATCATTGTTACAAACCAAATCGATAGTCGAGGCTCGTTCTTTCTTGCAAACCTTGAGTCTTTTATTGAATTTCGGCAAAGGTTTTTTCGAGATATTGGAGTCCGATCAGGATGAATATCCGGATAAATTGATTCTTAGTATTAATTATCGTTTCGCCGAAATTGGCTGCAGGTTTATCAATATATTTAAAAAACTGGCCATCATTTTCTATGGCAAAAACGCCGAATCAATAGTTGATGAGAACTATGGCATTTCAATCTATGAAATTTTGTATTATTATTTTCAACGTTATGCTTCTATCAACTTGAAACATTTTGGCGCTTCAAATTTTTTTAAATTTTTTGAAAAGATTATTTCTTATTTATTCCAACGTCAAATCCATAAAAATCATTGTTTGGTTTATACCTACAACAATATCTACTTGTACAGATTCGTGGACCAATGGAAACAGAATCTTATGCATCATTTGTTCATGTTTTTATTTGAAAATTTCACCAAAACTATCGTGTTCAACAGTGTGAAACGTTATTTTCATAATCGATTTGGATTCTACTTTGGCATGAGCCTATTCAATGATCCAGACATGTGTTCAATGTTCAAAATATTGAAAAACGAAAAAGGCCAATTAATCATCACACTGCATTCGTTTTACGAATTTGCCTCCATGTGTCTGGTAGTGATGTTGTTGCATGAAAAAATTGTTTTTCCGCAAGCGCTGGTGGAGTTAGACATGGGAAAAGAAAGACCGAAATGGAATCTGGATCAACTGGATAATGAATTCTATGATCATTTTGGTATATCAATGAAGTATTCGATGCAAGATAACCAATGTGATTATCTGAAATCATTTTCAACATTGGATTGGTTGTTTGAAATCGATGTTCAACAGTCAACAATCAAGACCATACGAATCAAACAAAGCAGAATACTAGGACGAATTGATTTGAAAAACATTCCCAGTTGCAATTATTGTTGTTCGCCGACTAACGATGATCCAAGTGAAATTTCTGGATCAGATTTAGATCAGATATTCGCTCCGTATCATCCAGCACCGATTATTCCGGATCAGTCGATCTGGGTTTGATTGATTTTTAGGACAAGTTTTTTTGGCTAAAAAAATTTGGCCTTTTTTGTGGCATCTGAAATCATATTTTCAGTGTTGGTTTTTTAATTATATAAATTTGATTGAAGTAAAACTATACAATTATTACATACAAAACTTCAAAATTGTTATATCTTTTCGTGATCATCATTTTTCAAAAGATCTTCAGGTTTCAGATCGACCGGGCGATCAAAGCCAAGCATTTTCTTGTAGGCATTCATATCTATCACTTGATTAGGATCAACAAAAAGCGGCCGTTTTTTTGGCCCAATGGTAAAAGTGGTGAAAATGCCCAACATTTCTGGAACTTGAACATCTTTTGATTGATATTTAAGCATTTTTTCTCGATTGATCAGATTCAAATGTTTGACGACAAAATGATCATGTTTTTCATCGTAGTATAACTTTGTTACATAACGTTTGGTGAACCAATTTAGTATCAATGGTGAAACAATTATACCGGCACAGGTTATGGTAGCGAATCCCATGGTGAAATTAGAACCGGTGGCGATCAATTTTGGAAATAGAAATGGTTGCACACCGGCCGATAAAATGGTGGTGGAAATCGAAAGCCTTTTGATCATTTTTATTAAACGAACCATTTGTTCTGGGGCTTCATAGATGATCCTTCCTGGTGGATCGGATTTCCCGACCATGATTGGAATTAATTTTTCAAAAAAACAAAACAAGCCAGCCAAAGTGCAGCCTGAAAACAATTGAACATCGATGGTTGCAGAGTTGAAAATTCGTTCATCACACTTGCGAACTACCTATCGCGAAGCTTTGTTATTGTTACGGAAAACATTCCGGTTGATGAGCATCAATGTTGCAATTTCATGTAATGTTTTGATTTTACATTTGTCTTTAATTCAGTGCGAATCATCATCATCAGCAATATCTGATAAAGACCAATTCTTTCTAGAATTGATCAGCCACGCTCTGTTTCAATCACAATGAATAGTTCCAAACGAGAATATGATTATTTTGATTCCAATTCCAATGGAAGCAGTGATTCATGTAAGCATTCCAATTCTGTTAGCTTGAAATTAATTTTAAAAATTTTTCCAGTTGCTAGAAAGCGAAAAAGAAAATCGCGTTTTAGTGATGAACAAGAAAAAGTATTCATTCCTGGATTGCCGACGATAATTCCATCAAATTTGAGCAAACAACAAGAAGAAATTTACATATGTAAGTCTGTTAATTTTTGATAAAATCTGATAAAACGATTCCATTTTTCGATTTTCCAGTGCAATTGCAAATTGAATCTCTGACTCGAAGATTATTGACATCCGATTTTGGAATTTCCGATAATGTTGAAGAAAGGTTTGCGCAATTGCCATTGTCATTTTTCATTATTTATCATGAAGAATGCTCTAAAAAATTGAATTTTTCCGAGTTTTTATCCTTTTTTTCAGCAAAACCTAATGTTTATCAATCCATTCCAGCTATTAATTAATTTTGAATCCAGTTTTTTAGCTCTATCTCCTTCTAGCATTACAGGCTTTGGTCATATGAGTGTTATTCGCGATGCTCTTGATGCCCTCGATCACACCTGAATTTGATTTAAATTTATTTTTAGGTCATTTTTTGCATTTAATCAATTCTATTCGAAAACTCTAGGGTCACCAATGAAAAAAAAATTGATTTGAAGTGTTGAAAATTTAAAATTTCTTAACACTCCTCAAATAACAGTGTCGATTTTTTTAAATAATTGTGAAATTATTTAATCAAAACAAAAAAAAATTACCTTTGATGCCTTTTCTGTTTTTTTAAAACATTAATATCGATTAATGATCAGGTCACCATCACCAGAACCAATTTATAATTCAGAAGGTAAACGTTTGAATACCAGAGAGTTTCGTATGCGAAGGAAATTCGAAGATGAACGGCATAGTTTGATAACGAAAATGCTTGCCTTGAATTCCACTTATAAACCACCTGCCGATTACAAGTGAGTGTTCATCACAATGTTTTTTTTTCGAAAAATTGATGCATATCATCTGATTATCTAGACCTCCGCAAACCAAAATCAATGAAAAGGTTTTGATTCCCCAAGATGACCATCCTGATATCAATTTCGTTGGTTTAATCATTGGTCCACGCGGTAACACTCTGAAAGGAATGGAGCGCGATGTAATTACAATGCCATGATTTTCAAACTAGATTGATTATTAATTGTCTTTGACATTCTAGACTGGCGCCAAAATCATCATCAGAGGTAAAGGTTCAGTAAAAGAAGGTAAATTGGCCAGAAAAGATGGCCAACCTCTTCCAGGTGAAGATGAACCGTTGCATGCTTTTGTGACTGGTCCAACACAAGAATCAGTCATGAAAGCAGTTCAGAAGGTAAGTCGAAATCAAAATTTTGAGCTTATGAAAAAATTCCCTTTTTCAAACTTAGATAAATGAGGTCATACAAAAAGGTATCGAGTTACCAGAAAACATGAACGATCTTCGTCGTAGCCAACTGAGAGAATTGGCTTTATTAAATGGAACATTAAGAGAAAATGATGGTCCACGTTGCACCAATTGTGGAGCCAATAATCATCGTTCTTGGCAATGTCCAGATAAACCAAATATCACTAATAATGTTTTCTGTACTAATTGTAATGGTGTTGGCCATTTGGCCAAAGATTGCAAAGAGAAACGCGTGGAAAGTACTAGCGCCAATAAGGCCAAGATTGACGAAGAATATCTTTCATTGATGGCAGAATTAGGTGAAGCCCCAGCATTAGTAGCTGCTTCATCCAACAATCGTGGTTCTAGTTACAGTAGTAGCTACCCAACCAATCAATCGTCGTCGTCGTCTAACCAGGAAACTTCTTGGGCCAATAATGGTGGACAACCACAAGCAGCCCAACCACCCCCACCACCGCCGATTCCAGCAACAACCGATTCGGCTACTGTCGATCCATCATTAGCCATATCATCATCCACTATAGCAGAGAATAGCGTTGGCACTACCACAACTCCGGTTACCTCAACAGCTGCAGCTTGGTCTAATTATTATGCAACCGGCTCTTATGATCCATACGCTTATGCTCAGATGTGGGATCCTTCTGGTAAGTATTATCTAGTTCTATTACAAGTTTGTTTGAATCCAATTGCATTTCATTTCCAAAGCCTGGGCTCCTACATCAGCGACCACAACTGATTCGACTTCAACGACCACGGCAACACCCACAGCTCCGGTCACAGGTTATGGATATGATGCAAATCAATGGAGTCAATATGCTCAATGGTATGCCTCATCGATGACTGCTGGTGGAGTATCGACCGCATCAGCAACAACACCTGCTGGCGTAGTTACGCCATCATCTTTGCAACCTCCTCCGCCGCCCCCGCCACCCATACCTGCCGCTGTTTCTCCAATGTATCAAGTGCCGCCGCCTCCACCACCGCCACCCCCACCATCACATATATAACTTTTTGGACTTTGATTTCAGATACTTCTGCATATTCTTGTGTGCCCCACTAATTAATTATTTTTACCCAAAGTAGCCAGTGCCGACACCATGACAAAATATATTTTATTAATCCATATTTTTTCCTAGATATCAATTATGATAAGCTTTTTTTAGATGTCCTAAAAATCGCATTCTGGTTGGTAATTACTTAGTATAACTTTCAATTTTTCAAATAAATACCTTTTGGAAATATTTACAAAAATCATTTCGTTTAATATCACATTTTTGTTCAAAATCAAACCGGTAATGTTTTAGTAACGGTGCTGGCGGCCACTTTTGAAAAAAACATCAATCCGGTTTGGCCACCAGGTATGTAGGTAACAACGTACCAAATCAATGCAATCACCTGGATGATGGCGAAAATTGTGGTCAATATTGTACTTTGAATTTCCAAGGCAAAATAAAGTGTCGCTAATAATGATCCAAAATAAGCTGCGGTGAATGGTAAACGTTCTTTGGAGAATTGATGTTTCAAATGATTGACTGGTCCCAATAGAACGGCAAAACTTGCCACAATAAATGCCGAACCAAAAGTGAAAAGGATGGAGAATTTTCGTGCAGCAAATATCAGTATAGGGATGTACATTGCTGACTAGATTTAGGAAAGTTTCTTTTAGGAAAGAAAAGTTTGAAAAAACAAACAAACTTACGATTGAAAAACAAGTAATACCCATGAAAAACAATGCAATAAAACCGATTATTCGTTGTGTTCTGGACTGTAAGAAAACAAAATAGGGTTCTGTATTTTGTTTGGTGATAAAACTCAAATGGCTTACCAATGTTGGAAGATAACCTTTTGGTTGTGGTTCATTATTGCCGAATGGATTGGAAAGACCGAACCAAGAATTGGATTTTTCATTTGATTTTGGTGATTGAGAAACATTTACCGAAATTAGATCATCATCACTTGGTGATGTTCGCAATGGTTGATAGGCAAACCATCCTTTTTTGGCATCACTTGTTCCCGTACCACCATTGAACCATTCTTTAATGGATTTGGTGGATTGTGTTGATTGATTGTTAAATGAAGAAGATGATGATTTGAGATAATTATTCAAATCTGAGCTTAGATTAAGATTGGCAGCCATTTAAATTCTTAGAATTTTTGAAAAAAATTTGCCAATTTTCTCGACAATACTATCTATTCTGTTTGAACATTGAATTGAAAACAGCCCAGAAAATATCAAAAACACCAAACAAAAAACAATTTGGTTGATTTTCAATGATGATGTCATTATTCAATGATTATTTATTCCGAACAACAGCAGATGGTGTTGAAACTCACATTATTCGATGGTGATGATGGTGCTGCTGCGTTTGTTTACTTTCGCTTACATATTTTTCACATTCACACACAAAACGCTTTATCATTGAGTAGCGACACTGAGAGGACGACGAAAAAGAAAAAGCACGAAAATTCTATCAAGACAAAGGTATGTCATTTTAAGAATTGTTTTGTTGATTTTAAATTAATTATCCTCAGAATGATTAAATGAGGAATTTCAGCAAATTTCCAACAATTTATCTGCGCCTAAATTCTTCAGGGCGTTGTTAATCATTTTGGTTTGTCTTGAGACTTGAAGTTTTTTGTTTGGCCAATTTTTTTCTCCGAATTGCAAATCCAATTACTTTGTTTTGAAAATCACCAGCATTTTTTATCAATTATATGCTGATCATCATTTTGAGATTATTAGCCTGGTCTTTCACGCTATTGTATCTTGGTTAAGTGATAATCATTTGAATTAGAGAATCTTGGCGCTTAACGTATCTTGTCTTGAAAATGCGTCTTTTTGCTTATGTTAATTATTATGTTAAAGATTATTGCAAATACCAACGTAAACGTAATTTTTGTTTTCTTAATGTTAATCGCAGATCTCCTTTCTCTCATGTGACTTGTGATCTTCAAACCTAAACAAGTCTTTTTGACCTTCTTAACAGCAAAGTACAAGTAGTTTAGTAATTTTATGTTTTGCCCAGCAGTTCTCAGCATCTCAGCATAATTTTCGTAATTGTCTTTTATTAATCGCCTGGGTTCGATCCGAATTTTCGGATTCGGTCAGCCAAAAAATAATCCCAATCTACGATATTCGCAAAGACGTTATCTTTGGATAACGTCAGCTGGAGTGAGTCAGCCCCGTTCGAAATTTTAACTGCGTTGTTTAGTTGTTGTTGTTGTTGTTTTCCTTCTTCTTTGCTGTCATTTTAAACTTGACGCATGCGTTTTCTGTTCTCCTACCGTTGTATTGTTTTTTTGGTTTCACCATTTTGTTGTCTTCATTATTTTTGCATTGGTTGTGTTATTTTATAAATCCTTGATGATTTGTTTTTGTTGCGTCGTCGTCGTCGTTGTTGATCGTTCTCATGATCATTCTTGTGAGCATCCATAGATACTGACAACAGCATATAATAGTGCTAAATAACAACAACAAAACGACACCACCAAAATTATCATCTTTCACTTTTTTTTTGCTTAAATTCTCCGTCAGATAAACTAATTGTTGGTCATTGTATTTTTTTTGCAAATTATTCCTTGACAATTAATCAATAGAAAACACCTTAGCTCTACCGCCATCCTATCTACAAGGTCTCATAGAATCACATCAGCGTGTTTATTTTTGATTTGGTATCAATATAATTTTCGTTAAGTCTCCGATTTGTGTAATTAAGACGTCACGTCATCCACAATCCATTATAATTGGTCTCATCAAACGTCAATCACACCATTGATCGATTTATCGTTTATTTTTGTCCATAAATCTAAGTCATCCAATATTTTTTTTGCGCTTTTGTCCCATTCTGTGGTCTCATATCTAAATGTAAGTTAATGTTTGATTTGAATCTTTTTCACTCAGTCTTTAACAACTGGTTCCCCTTAGATTGTTACATCAAATCTTGTTGAACCCAATCTTGACAACCAACAATGAAGTTTCAATACCAAGAACAACATCCATTCCAACAACGTAAAGAAGAAGGCGAAAAAATCCGCAAGAAGTACCCAACCCGTGTTCCTGTAAGTTCTCGAAGAAACAATATGTTTTACGGGGTAATTCGATTCAATTCAATTCTTTCCAGGTGATAGTGGAAAAAGCTGCTGGTTCTCGTATTGGAGATTTGGACAAGAAAAAATATCTGGTACCAACCGATCTTACTGTTGGACAATTTTATTTTTTGATCCGTAAACGTATCCAATTGAGACCAGAAGAGGCCATATTTTTCTTTATTCATAACATGGTTCCACCGACATCATCAACAATGGGTTCATTGTACAATCAATATCGTGATGAAGATTTTTTCCTCTATGTTCATTATAGTGATGAGAATGTGTATGGTAGTAATGTTCAGCTTGATAACAATTGATTGATACCAAGGCTATCCGCATTTTTTTCCTCATCCGGCAAACCAATAGCAGAAATATTCAATCTTGAAGATAACGCAAGGACTCATTTGTCAATTTATTCAAAAAAGAAACAATTATCGTGTTTGATTCGGTTAATTTGTTCCATTCTTTTTTCACCACTATCTCATACACTCTTAATTAATGTTTAGTTAAAGATTTCAAACACTAAAACAAAAGTGTAGAGGGAATATTCCACGTTGGAATCAAGTTGAAACACACACCCACATACACCATTTATCTTTTGATTGTTTTTTTGTTATCTGTAATTTTTCCCTTTCATCATTAAATAATATTACTTTTTTTGTACAATAGAATCAAAATTTGTAATCTCAGAATGAAATTATAATCGAGATCTTGTCCGAATTGATTACATTGTTGTTGACACTAATTTGCGTTCCTTCCACCCACCACACCATTATTTGAATTCAAAAAAATAAAAGTTGTCAGCTTTAAAAAAAATTGACTAAACATTCGATGCAAAAAAACAAGCTGTGTTGAAAGATCAAAAGTTCCGGAACCAGTATTTGAAGCCCCTTTTCCGTTTCGGCACATTATGCGGAAATCCTGTTCGCATAAGTCGTTATTAAAATTTCCGAATTTGGCTGAGAATTTGACCTTTGAGCTCTGCAATCGGGAAAATCAATCTTTTTGGGTGATCGGATGATAATGAACAGGGGGACCATTGTTTATAATTTAGTTCATTGGCCCTAGAACAGTCCAGAGGTGCCCAACCTTTTTCGACCTAAAAGCCACATTTTCTTAGCCGAAAAACTGAGAGCTTTAGTATTTCTCACATCCGATTAAAAAAATGTCGGTTGTGATGTAATTAATGGCTTCACAGTGTATTGTCCCTCTTTTGTCTAGTGCCTCCAATTCCTGGTTGTGCTATCCAATGATGTTGTTCAAGGGTGATTAAAACATCGCTATACGATCCTATCGATAAAACCAACAATCATCATCGCTTTCAGTCTGAACGCTCAAAAGAGGTGCAAGTACAACCAAGGTCGAAAGACAAATTGATTCAAATGATAACCGCGAAAGAGAAAAAGAGAAACTAGGATGCTAGGAAACTAGAATCATTATTAGATTTGAGGAAACGATTCCGGGCCACGAGTTGGGAATCTCTGCCCGAGATGAATATAAATATGCGGTTCACCAACCAATTATGGTTCATTAAAATGTGATCATCTCGATCAATTTTTCGTTTGGTATTATTCAAATCAACAAAATTGAATTGATCAACTTTTATTTTGTTGGTCGTTTAAAATTCATTCAACATTTTTTCGTTTCGGATTTTCGTTCTTTCTCGACCTTAACCCTGTTTTTAGGCAATTTGTATCCTTTTTTTTCCTTCTCGCTTCTCATTTTGGTCACCATTTTATGGTTCCACGATAATAACATTTGGGAACATTGGATTTTCTTGCCGCTTGTTGCTTCTTCTTCAAATTGATTCGACATTTTATTGTTATTATATCATTTGACATTTTTGCTATTTATGTGTGTGCATTTTCCAAGTTTCAGGAATAAAGCCAGGAGTTGTAGCAAAATCAACCTTGTTTGATGATGATGATGATAATAATTTGATTGAACCTATTCGAAATACGAAAAACAAAATTCCACCACGATTTCCAAGTGTTAGTATTTTTTTGCGAAAAGTAAACGAGAAAGAGAGAGAGAGGTGAGAGAGGTAACACAAAAGAGAGAGAGGGAGAGAGAGAAAGAAAGAAACATCCCAAACCATTAGGAAACTTGTAATCCAAGTGAAAAGTTTCAAAGTATTATTGTTTCGTATATGTTTGTTTGTCTGGCTGGGGAAACATTTCGTCCGAAGTCTTCTTCTTATTGGTGTGAAGAAAGGTGAAGAAAAAAATGTGGATCAATACAATCATCATATGGCTATTGTTGATGATTGTTCATCAATCTTCGCAGCATGGCAAAATGATTGTGCCACCGGCCAGAAATTGTGCATGGAGATATGGTTTCAAGACGCCCATCAATTATAATGATAATGAACTATTCTGTGGTGGCCTAACAGTGAGTTCTGTGTTCGGTAGTCTAATTCTTCTAAATTTCCAAGCTTCATCCATTGTTTATTTTATCCATTTCCGTTTCGCGACCAACAAAGACCATGTTCATGAAGAATCATGGAAAATGCGGCATCTGTGGCGATTCTTACAGCGATAGCCAGCCCCGGAAATATGAAACCGGTGGTAAAGATTATACCGGTATCATAACAAAAAAATACACTGTCGGTCAAAAGATCATTGTGGAAATTCTGATCACAGCCAATCATTTTGGTACATTCAAATTTTCCATATGTCCAAGAAATGATCCACTTGTCAAAGGTTTGTCATTTCATTCTGATGTTCTTTTGCTTGGAACGTTTCCGTGTTGAATTTTGATATTTTTCCCCCACACACATAAACAAACGGAAAACCCAAAGAAACCGAAAGTTGTTTTATTGATGTTGCCAAATTTACTCTTCAAACACATAACACGGGAACGTTTAATATACCGATCAAATTGCCGAAAAACATTGTTTGCTCACATTGTGTTCTACGGTGGCATTGGAGAGGAGGTATCTTTAGGGAAAAATTCTGGACTAATAATCTAGATTTTAAGAGATCAACTTTGATTTGTTTTCTTTTTATTTGTCGTTATAAACCAGCCAACAATTGGGGCATTTGTCCGGATGGTAAAGGACGAGTTGGTTGTGGACCACAGGAAACGTTCAGAAATTGCGCCGATATCGCCATAAAAGGCAATTCAAAGAGTCAACCTAAGATTAATATTCATAATGTTGATGATGACCATGATCCAGATGATCCTGATGAGGATGAGAATTCCATAGACGATGATTACTCGGATCATTCTACGAAAAAAGTGATGAACCATAAAGACAACAAGAAACGGAAGAAGGAAATCGAACCAAAAACTCCGACAATGATGGAAACAACCACTGAATCAATCATATCGACAACTGAATCCGAACCGGAAACAACAACCGAATGTGATGATGATAATAATGATGATTATAATGATATTGACGAGGATGATTTTGAATCGGATTTCGACAATATTTTTAAAAATTAGAAAAACTAATAAATTTAATCCTGTAATTTAAGTGCTTTTTCATCGGTTGTCGTGCTTTGTATCGTTAAGGCGGTAAAAAAATTTAAATTGCGAAACTAAATACCTGGTACCCGTGGCGCCATCTTTGTTTTTTCAAAAACATTTATGCATTCGAAACTTCACAGCGAATTTTTTCGCGCGTGGAAATTTGGTTCAATTTTTGGCTTCAACAATATCATGTTGCTGTGTATGCGCAGAAAAAGGGGCCAGTCTACAGACAGGCATTGATGAATTGGTTAAAATTGATTCGTATCAAACCCCATCCCCTCTCGCTCCGCCCCACCAAATCGACAACGCAACTTGATGCGCATAGTCAGTAAATTTACATCTAATCCATACGGTGAGGAGGTGGGACCATGGGCAGGAAATAATTATGATTGTAAATGTGAAGTAAAGGTTCCCAACAAAAATTCAAATTGCGAAATTTAGTGCCTAGTACCCGTGGCGCCATCTGTGTTTTTTTCAAGAAACATTAAAACATTCGAAATCTCCCAGCCAAATTTCGGCGCGTGAAAATGTGAAAATTTCAACACAAACATCAAAGTGTTGTTCGGGAAAAAGTTTTTGATTTGAATTTTTTTAAATTTCCAATTTAAATCAAAAATCTTAACCAATTGGTTGAATTGCGCGGATTACATCACTTTTCTTTACTTCGAAACTGATCATCAAAGCAAGCCAAACGGTATGATACCACGGCAGCTACCACAAACCACCACCACCACCACTATTCAACGAATCTTTTAAAAGTGGACAGACAACTCTCTCTCCGCGATCACGAGGATCATCAACATCATCAGCAGCCAGCAGCAAAAGAAACGATCCGCAACAAGATTTTCGGAGACCTGTTTTTGGAAGTTGCCCTTCCCATGTGTGTGAGTGTGGATGTTGAGATCGCGCCAAGAATGTTGTGGTCGTTGTTGTCATTATTATTATTATTATCATCATTATATTGTTAAAGGCTTTTTACGGTCATCAACGATGTCACACAGGTAATATTCGGTGTTTGATTATCCATGATTTCTTCCAATTAATTTCCATTTCCAAATTATTGTTTTAGTCCAGCCAATGATCATCGCCTTAGCTGCACAACGCAATCAATTTCTTATGGTGCTCGTACCTGTTCAAAGTGTTTCTCTCTTCCATCAAACGCCACCATTGTTGGTTTATGGAGAAACTTTTACAAAATCCAGGTAATGATTTGTTTAAGTGATGTTTGCTACGCTCTATAGTTGGTTAAATAATATTTAATAGGTGTGCCATAGAGTTCCTTGGTTACAGGTCTAGAATGGTGATTTTGGAATCGAGGAATCTAATCTTATTTGCAACATTGCTTTCTCCTTATTTTGTTGGTCTTATTATCCCCATCATTAAACGGTAGCTTGGGAACGAGCACACAATGCATTAACATAAATCGATTACCGTTACCATGGTATTCTACCTGTTTGTGTGCGGTGTGAGTGAGCTTTTTTTGTTGTTGATGGTGTCAAGCTGGCAATGCAACTTCGAATGTTAGGTTATGCTAGATTTTCATTCATCAAAATCCTTCCGATTTCATCATCTTTTCTCTAGATGTCTGATTCTTTGATTGGTTGGTTTCTGCCCGCAGAAAAACCAAAGCTTCAGGCTTGATCCGGGCTTGATTTAACTTTGATTTCTCCGAGTTGACGCAACATTCTGATCTTTTATTTTCAAGTTTTTTCCCGTTTGACCTCCCCCCTCCGATCATAATTATCATCAAGCACGAATCGAGGTTATTCAATCGTTTGTCAACCATAATGGCCATAATTAACCAATGAAAAAAGATGAATGAGGAAAAAACTAAAACATGTTACCTTTGATTATGATGAAATCATCTTTTTTATTGTTTATATTAATTTCGAATCACGCTCCGATGAAAATCTCCAACCAACCAACCGACGATTGAATCAATATTCTTCATCAACCTCGAACTACTACAACTGCCCGATGTTTGTACAACAGTTCTGCTGATCATTAAGGCCAGATCTCGATGACTAATTCATCCGGCCACAACCAAAACCATAAGCTTACAAATGTTTTCGATGCTTCATCGATTCTCGAAGCACTAAAATTCTGATATTTCATCATTTTTTTCCATCAAATTATCACCTTTACCTTTATAGTCTTTATCGACCATTCAGGCAACATCCTCTACAATGTCTCTGTTTGAAAGAACCTCATACCTTTCTGAAAATCTAGAATCAAAACCAAACGTGTTCAGACGGGATTCCATGTTCCGTCACCGTGATCTTCATCATCGACATCATTATCATCAGCATCAATGCTTTAAATCCATCAGGATGTACATCACAATAGTCAACATTTTGATATTTGTCAATCATCTATGTCCTACGGTGATGGCGGATGTATATTATGGCGGAAATGTTGATCCACATTTCACATCCAGACCAAATCCAATACTGAATTATGATCAATGGGGACATAATCCTGTCTACAATCTGGATCCTAACCGTCCATTAGAAACAGTGAGAAAATATGATCCAGGCTATCAAGCGGTCACGCCCAACACCTATAATCGTTATAGAATAGAAGATCCTGGTGATCTAAGATGTAGAGATGCTGTCAAAGAAGGTCTACTAGAGTTTGTCCATGTTAGCACCAAGTACGGAAATGTGGAAGGTCGTATAGTTTACTTATGTGATGAACCAGGTGTACCAGAACATGAACGTCCAAGAAATCCAACTCTATATGAACCGAACAGTGCTCCATACAGATATCGGCCCATAACACAATTTCGAAGAAATGTGACAACATTTTTAGGGATCCCGTATGCTAAACCCCCGACAAAACGGAATAACCTTCGCTTCAAACGTACCCTGGTACCAGATAATTGGGGATCAATCCGAACGGTCACTTACAAACCAAGTTGTCCACAATACAAACGCTATGTGCATGCAGATTTTGGCATACCGTCGACTGATGAAGATTGTCTTTACATGAACATATTCACACCATGGGCTTTAACGCCCACTCGTAATCTATATCCGGTTATGATCTACATACATGGAGGTCATTTTGACCATGGATCTGGCAGTCTGTTCCCCGGCCATATGTTGGCAGCAACACAAGAAGTGATTGTGGTCACATTCAATTATCGTCTTGGTTTGCTGGGATTCTTGGCCACTTCGGACAATTCTTCTGCAGGAAATTATGGACTTTTCGATCAAATGCAAGCTGTTAATTTTGTCCGAGAAGTCATCACCAGTTTCAATGGTGATCCGAACCGGATCACTTTGTTTGGACCGGATGCCGGGGCGGCCAGTGCTGGAATGTTGGCTATGTCACCGCTAACACGGCGATACATCAAAAGAGTCATCGCTCAAAGTGGTGCAGCGGTTTCCGAATGGGCCATGATCAAGGATCCACTTTACATGCGAAACAACACGGTTATTGCTGGCCGTGCATTTGGATGTTCCACACGAAGCACATATTTATTGGTGGAATGTTTGAAAAGTAGATCCGCTACCGATTTCACCACAACCGAAATAAAAGTAAGTTGATGCCACTTGTTGATCTTTCTGAAAATGGTTTTTCCTGTCAGCCTGATGTTGGTTGGCTTGCTTGGGCGCCGGTAGTTGATCGTTACACTAGAGCTTCGGATTCTCAATCGTTACCGGAATTGCCGGAAACTATTTTGCAACACAAAATGATCAAATTTGATCCGGATTTTTCCTATATGAGTGGAATCACAAGAGATGAAGGTTCACAATCCTTGTGTAAGTATTTTGTGACTTGTTTTTGGTTGTAAGTCTCATCAAACGGTTTCAAACGGCTAGTTTCCGATGAAGAACTGCGTAAACGCAACTACGAAGTTGACCAAGCAATGTTCCAAAAACGTGTTCGCGAATATGTTAAAATTTACAACTATACACTGGACCAGGATCGACTGGTCAGCGCCATCGAATTCATGTATTCACCTTGGAACGATCCAAATAATAAGACATTGATCCGTCAAGGATTGATTGATGTGAGTAATTCATAAAAGAAAATTGTCGGTTTGTAATTAAGTTTGAATTTATAAACAAAATCCAATTTAGATGATCACTGATTCTTGGTACACTGCGGCCAATGATAAAATGGTCAAATTAATGTTGAAGAACAACGTGGTTACCTATATGTATTTGCTTAACTATACAATTCAAGGCTTGAATCTGCCTAAGTGGATTGGTAATTTTTTCGAATCTAGTTTTTTTCGCGCCAAAATTTTCATATTCTTTTCCGATTAGGTGTTCCGCATGATACCGAATATTTACTGGCATCTGGTGCTCCATTCATGGATCCTCGATTCTATCCAAACGGTTTGAAATTGGATCTAGCTCAATGGACAGAACAGGATCGTAACATAAGCCAACTGTTGATGGAAACTTGGGCCAATTTTGCCAAAAAACCACCTTGTCAACCTGGCGGAACGTGGGATTGTGGTCCAACACCGTACGCGCTTTTCAACACGATCATTTGGCGGCCAATGTCTTTGGATAATCTTCAATATTTAGCAATTAATTCTACAAATTATACCACAAATCTGCCTCTTACCACCGATTGGGAGAATAGTGATTGGACGGTGGTGACCAATCCATGCTCAACATCGACAATGTGGAGAAATTACAAACAAAAAGCAGCACAATTCTGGAATTCATACATTCCACAATTGGTTGGAACCATGCCGATCACTTGGCAACCAACCATTGAACCATACATGGACGAGTTGAGGATATATCGTGCAGCCACTTGGAGCGTTTTGGCCACATTGATCGTTCTATTATTTCTTACTTTGATATGTTCTTGTCTTTACTGTCGAGCCAAAAGGTATGAAAGTTGATTAGGGAAACGGAAGTCAATATCAAAATAACCTGTTGCATCATTATAGTTATCGTTATGGCGATGCAAACTTGGATAATTTTTACATTCCTGTACCTACTAAACCTTTTGGGCCTCCCTCAACACGAGCCAATTCGGAGAATAACCTCAAGTATGTTTGACGATTAAATCCAATATTGAACCATTGAGATTAAGCTTGATCCAATCTTACCACCATACAGCTACATACAACCAATGCGTTCTCGTAACAATAATAATGATTATAATTCAAGGAATAATTTCAATCATTCTGACAATAATTATCACAATCAACAAAGTCTTCTGCAACAACATAAAACCAAATCAATGGAACGATTATATTCGCCGCGAATTCAGGATCGGCATACCGAAGTTTGAATTTTAAAAAAACGATCGTTCCGGAAGCCTGTGTGCAATAATTCGAAATGTTGTCCTGTAAATAGTTGTTTTTTTTTACCGAAATTGTTTAACCATGTTGCAATCGAATGATGCCTCGATCTCTTACATTTTATTTTTTAGTAAATTTTTTTTTATAAAGAAAATTCTGTTGTGGGAATTGGTGCGACTCGCGGATACGAGAGGAAAGAATATCATGCATATTGTCCGAGACAAATTTATTTTCTTGTTCAAGTTTTAATTACCTTTTTTCGAAGGTTGATGCATACAATTCCAATCGTACAGCTCTTCAATACGTTTGTAGCCTGTCTTTTTTAGAACACTCAAGAATAGATTGCCCAATGTTTCATAATCCGGTGTTTGTGCGAATTCCAATGATCGTACCAATTTTAAATATTCACCTAATTCTGGTAATGTTTTTTCAGCAATATGTGGTATCGACGTTTCTTTACATTCCACTATTTTTCTCAATCGTTCATTTTCATCGCCAATATTCTCCAACGAAATCCATGGTAATTTGCCTGTGTGTAGATACATTAATAGATATCCAACCGATTCTAGATCATCCCTGCGGCTTGACGTATGGCCCCGATGATTATTGATGGACATGTAACGTACCGGCGTTCCGATTATTATTGGCTCATCGAGTTTATTATTTGGCACATGTAATGGTCCTTTATCTGGGCTTGTGTTGGGAAGTGCCCAAGATTTGGTCCACTTCAAATCGACAGCATGTAACCAGGTCCAATGAGATTGACCACTGATGCCATAAAGAAAATGTTCTGGACTAATATTACGATAGACCACGCCGCGATCGTGGAAAAATTTCATCAAACACATCAATTGATAGCCAAGCTGTGCTAAAGCACGAAGGCTTAAACGTTTTCCAGATTTTGTCCAAAGATCATTTAAGCTAGGTCCTAACATGTCCATAACAATAACTTGGTAATGATCCATACAAGGTCCATAATGATAGGGTCGGGGAACTCTCACTCTTGCTTTGAGGTCGTCCAAAAATTGATACACTTGATATTCCCATGCCAGTAAAGCTACTTCGTGTGGATATTTTTCGTGTTTCATTTTGAAAAATACTGGTTTCTTAGTACCATCCTCATCTACAAATGAACCGATGTAAAAGTGTCGAAACAATTGAGCACCAAATTGTTTTTCAACCAAATATTTATCGGCCAACTTTTGTCCCACCGGATTGGAAAACACTGGTTTTGAGGATTTTGCCTGATCCATTTTTGATTTTTCATCGGTGGGCGGTGGTTGCATCTTTTCTTTCATTTTCATCACCATTGATGGTGGTACGGCATTCTCGGCCCATCCTACACCACCGGGAGATGACATCGATATGTTTCTTATTGTACTTGTTGCTGCTAGTGCTGCTGTTGTTGTGTAACCGGATCAATCAAAAGCTTGAACAAACAACTGGGAAATTGGCAAATCAAACAGTTTTTAAATGATTTTTGGAGGTAATAGAAATTTTTAATTGAATTAAATCAAATTTGATTGATCGTTTTTCCCTAAAATCCAAGCTGGTTCGATTGGATGGAATTTCAATCAAAATCCAAATAATCCAAACCCTTGTTCTTTTGTTTTGATTCGGTGTTCTTCTTTTGAACATTTCCATTACCATTTCCATTACCATTTTCAATACTGGCGTCCACACGATGATCTTTACCAAATGCGGCCATTGGATATTCATAATCGTTTGGAAGATTTGAATTAATTCTACCGTTTCCGCCGTATCCGGGATCGTTTAGTTTACTTCTCATTTGTTCCATTAACATTTCCTGTTTGGCGTTTGCTTCCTGCATTTGTTGTTCGTGTTTCATTCTCATCTCTTCTTCTCTCATGCGTTGTTCTGATTCCAACACCACACGACCCATATCCATGTATTGTTCCCGTTTTCTACCTTTTAAATCCAAACGTTGTGCATCAATCCCATCATTCTGGCCCATATATGGATATTTATAATCAGAATATAGGAATCCACCTGGGTTTTCCCGGCCATGATGCGGAAATCCATGGTCAACAGGTGGTGCTCGACCCGGCGCTAAAACATCGTTCGTATGTTTCCCATGTGTGTGCCTCTTAGAATTAGAATTAGTTCCAATACTGGGTTTTTTACCATGGGCTTTTGGCCTAATTTTAATCTTTGGAATCTTTATAGCTCGATTATGGACATGGTAATGAGCGTGGTGACCTTCATGGCTTGCTACATCTCTATCATATCTACTTGAATCAACCAGCAGATATGAGGAAAATATCAGGAATATTACGAAACAATTAAATGACAACCAAGTCATTGAATTAACAGACATATTTTCGACTAAGACAAACAAAAAGATTGAGGATAATCAAGGAATTAGTTAGAATATCAAATACAATTCACGATAAATCACAGCAGAAAGAAAGTTTTATTTTAAAATACACGGTTCGGTTATCCCAAAAATAATTTAAATTTGAATTTCGAACAGTTTAAGGTTGAAATGGGCTGCATTGTTGAAATAGCCCACTGTTCATATGTGAACATGCAATGCATACAATTGATTGTTGACCATTGATCAATGGATTCGAATTGGAATTTTTATTTTTGATTATTTTTTCAAATTGAAATTCATCTTGTTCACGAAAAACCATTGATTTCCGGCATGAACAGAAAAGCCTTTTAATTTAATTTATTAAACTCTGGTTCTTCCATCAAGACTTTTTAAATAAAAGTCATGTCCAGAAATTCCAAGACAAAAATATCCAATTTAAAACGTCCATCCTTGATTTTGGATGAAGACGATGATTCATCCTTTCCCGTTCTCAATGGGATAATCCAATCAGCAAAGGTATAAGGTTTAATGTTCATTTCATGTATAATCCTTTCTCTATTTCCTGTGCAGGTCGATAATAATCGACATGAACCGAATTCGATTCAAGAATTGGCAGTTGCTAAAATGAAAGTCGAAGAATTAAAGCATTGGCTAACCGAATATTTCCATGATCGAAGCAGGTCTGGCGAAAAAAATAAATCGCCATTTTTGCTGCTGAATGGTCCGACGGGGTGCGGAAAAACCATAACATTGAAATTGTTATTGAAAGAACTGAACATAAAATTCATCGAATTACCTACCACTTCATTATTTGAGGAATCCAACATAATTGATTCGATAGAACCACTTGGAATCGAACCAAACAGGTCAAGAATCAATGCAAATCATATGAATCATATTGATTCAATTAAACCTTTGCAGAATGATAATCAAATGAAAAGATTTCAGCGTTTTTTGTCGGATTTCAATCGAATTAAACAATCGGTGTTGGACGAAAATAATGATGAAAAAAAAGTTTTGGTGATTGAAGATATACCAAGTATATTTTTTGTTGAACCAGACTTATTACACGCCGAATTGAATTTAATTGTTCAGAAATTTAAATCAAAAACTTTTCCGATCATTTTTATCATCTCCACTGCTTCACAAGGCGAAAACGTGGAGCGAAAAATACTACCGAAATCCGTACAAACTAGTTTGAATTTCCATGTAATCACATTCAAACCAATAACTGATTTTAATTTGACCAAAACTTTGAAAAAATCCAGCAACGGAAATCCTTTCAGCTCATCACAAATTGAAGAAATTGTCGCAGCAAGTTGTGGTGATATTCGACATGCATTGAATTATTTAGAATTCAAATTTCCATCATCATCAATCAATCATCAAAATAAGCATAATAAATCCCGAAAAACAACATCCAGAAACAAAAAAACCAAGCTTTTAAATTTGAACAATGATAATAGTGATGATAGTCAAGTCGATTTCTTGTCCAAGAAAAACAATATGGTACATTGTGATCGAAATGAATCGCTTGATTTGATGCATAGTATTGGTAAAATTTTATATGCTAAACGCCTAGAAACAATTATTGATGAGAATGATGCAACCATCCATTTTTTGAAAAATAATCCCAACTGTGATACCAGCAAATTGAGAAATCCGCTTAAAGAAAATCAACCAGAAAACATAGCTGTCAGGGCCAACATCTCTGCCGATAACATGATTGATTGGATACATGAAAATTTATTGGATTTCATTCCTGATGATGATAATTTAGAACATTACACTGATTGTCTACAAATTCTTGATTATTCTGCTTCTAATAACGATTATTCTGATGGTTTCTCCCTAGTCAAAGGTTTTGTAGAAGAGCTCCGATCAATGTTGATTATCAGGGGCATAATGTTTAATCTGAATCAAAATCGAAATTGTTACAAGAAGTATTTTAACCAAAATCATTTAGCTAATCCAGAACAAAAAATTAAAAAAATCTTTCGACCATTAGCTGCGCCGAGAATGTTCCGAATGAATGCAGAAATCAATCGAAATCAAACGAAATTGTCTCAAATCAAATCAAATATCAATCATGCCACATATGTAGAAAACAATGAAAAAAATCTAGTCTTGGACATATTTCCTGCCCTGGCAAATATCCATGTTAGTAAGGATTCAGAGATTATCCGTGATTTCACCAAGTATTTGACTGATTTCGAGAAGGATTTACCTCGATCAAATAATAAAAAGGTAACGGTGGATTTTTCTTATAATTTCAAAGGAGATCTAACAATGTCGTTTTCAGTTTTTTAGTGCCAACGATAAGGGCCCACAAAAACCAATGCTGAGGAGCTTTGAATATTATGAATCTGGCATCGTTAAAATTGATGATTCTGATTGAATTTTTAGATCTGTTTGTAACATGTTAAATTTTAATAAAATTGTTCAAACACCAATCATTGATTAGTTGGAGTAAAATTTGATCCCATTAAATAGGTGTGGTCAGATCTGTTATGGAAATCAGACTCTTTTCAGGAGGCCTATTATATGCTGTTCAGCAGATTGTGGTCGGAAAATTGAGAATTTCCGGATACGTCGTTTATGAACGATAGATTCCAGTATTTTTCGAATTTTTATCGAATTTCCTGCTTAGCGAGCACCGTTGTACACAATCAATTGTACCATTTGTTTAGCATTGTTATTCATAGAGATTTCTACAATTACAACTTCAATCAGAACGAAAAGATTCGATTCTAGCCGAAAAAATGGACACGCCGATCCAAATTCTCAACACTATTTGTCTCAACAATTTGACAGAAGCAATTTACACGTTGATTAAACAATCGAAAACTTATACTTATCGTTGTGAAGTATTTGAACGATGTGAGGAAGCAACAGGTCAATCGAAAAAGAAGGCCAAACACTTATCTGCCAAGAAGATGATTTTGCGGTTGTTTGAAGAGAACAAATTCAATCTTCCGAACGCTTCTGATCGTCAAGCTATCATCGATTATTTGGAAAATTATGAAAAAAGCTTGCAAGAATCATTGAATCCACCCAATCCGGCCACCAAGACAGAGCAGTCAAGTGTCAATTCAATTAGCCATTTGCAAGAGATTTGTTCGAAAAAACATTGGCAACCACCGGCTTATGAAGAGAAACCAATGGAAGGTAAGCCACATGATCCATCCTTTACCTGCTTATGTCGTATAGAAAATCTGGACTTGCAATCATCCGGTTCGGGCAAAACGAAAAAATTGGCCAAACTTGAAGCGGCCAAAAAAATGATGACCATTCTGGTTGAAGAACATTTGGATTCGGTGGATGAAATATTTGATAAAATATCCAAAGCGCCAAATTTTGGAAAATCCAACGAACGTTTGGACAAGCTTAGAAACGCCATCATTGAATTTCAAGAGAATCGACAAAACCCGGATAAAAACAAGAATGGCGATGATCAGATTAGCCTGCATAAATATTTCCAAAAATTACGATCCAATGAAAATTTGATGCAATTTTTTTCGGAAACCATTCCAGCCATTGATGAATTCGTTCGTCGATACATGGACGATCATCAGGTGCTGGATAATGTCCAAAATTTGGCCGAAAAAATCGCTAAATTGATCAACTGTCGATTGGATTTGATCATGCATTCTTACAAATCATCATTAAACCAATATCAGTACTGGGCAGAATTGGTATCGACCGAAAAAGCACATCAAGATTTAAGAGTCGTATCATGTGGGGCTACGGGCGACAATATGGAGATCGCTCGCCATAAGGCGTTGACCAAGATGATTTTAACATTTGTGTGTCTATTAAAATACTACCTAAAAGAGTGTTATGGAGATCATTGACTTGGATTTGAAACAAAAAAAAACCTAAATTCATCTCCGCCCATTTCCTAGCCCCCTGTGAACAAATTAACTCCGCCTCTTAAATAAACATCAATTCGAATTGAAATTTTCAATGAAGAGAAAAGCCCCCTCAGTTTTGTCATAGCCTTTTGTATTGTTCATTCATTCATTAAAATAAATGCTTGTCTATTGAGAAGGAAAAAAATCAGGTATGATTATCTTAAATCTTTTCATCAACTTGTTGATCGGTAAGTTTTGTCCACGATTGAGATTTTCAATGCTGATTTTGATCCTGATTCTTATACTGAATAGTCGTGGTGGTAGTGATGGCGGTGCCACCGGAAAATTGCCTATTCAGTCATCAATGTACACCATATTGTCAAAGTTATGGATATTCTATGGGCAGTTGCCATACCAGATTGGTGAGCGGATCCATAGCCAAATTCCGGCGTTTTTGTCATTGTTCCAATTGTGATCCAAAACATTGCTATAATTATTGTTTGGGAATTGGAAGAAAATTCACCGCATGCACTTGTTATAATTTTGCTTATGATCATCGTTTTGAATCGACCATCTTTCAACAACGCAATGAATATTCAGTGGCCAATGATTGTCATGAAGGTGTACTTTATTGTCAATGTTCATTATAGTTTTTTCCATTGATTTGTTAATCATGAACAATCTAATTGAATAAAATAATAAATAAACCGATCAAGTGTGTATATGTCTGTTGAACGTATCAGGATTCTGAACAGATTTCCAAGCGCCTGCGTGTTCTAACAAAAAAAGAGAGACCACGATAACCGAAAGTCTTCTGGATTATGGGATTCTGCTTTTCCCATTCAGCGCCCAAACTTGTTCGGATCAAGATGATCATGAAATTCTGTGCAATGATTTCATTGTTTTGCGTTTTGAAACCATGGACAAGGTGGGGATTCATTCATTCCGGAAGTGATTAATCGGGTCCTTCTTTTTTGTCGCTAATCAATAGATAATCGATGGTCTTTATATTGGAAATATTCGTGATTCGAAAAATCCAGAACTATTGACAGCTCATTCGATCACCCATATACTGTCCATCCATGATACGGCCAAATGTGGTCAAATACAGGTTTGAAATTTGTTTCCCAAAATCAAATTTCATCACAAAGTGACCTGGCTCATAGCCAGAGATATTTTGAATTTAGTTTGGTTTAGTTTGATGTCATTTAGAGGTTGTATCTCTTGTGTACGTGTGATCATACAACCGAAAATCAATCAAACAACAACAGAAATGGTTCGATTCTGGGCCAAGCTAATCAATTTCGTTTATAAATTTACGGTTCTCAATTTCCTGACAGGCTTTCCGATTCATTTTCCGAATGTAGTGGTTCCTGTGTGTGTGTATGTGTATGTCTATCATCATCCACCGTGCGTGCGTTGCCATTTTGGTTAGGATTATTACGATTCTGATTGTTAGTTATGATGGATCCAGAATAATAAATCGGGTATCAAGGCCAAGTACATCATCATAATGGGTAATCGTGAACATAATTCGCTAACGCCCTGGTGTAAGCCGTGTGTGTGTTCCCTGTCTTTTGTCTCTTTTGGTGAAGAGACATTAATGATTCTAAAAGGCCATAATTTAGCTCGGAGATGCTCAACCAATGGCTCTTCAGCTAAGCTGACCCGTTTTAGAGTGTCCATGTTGCAAGGTTTCTGAACACCATGCATTGTCACCAATACCAATCACCTCAAGACTCTGTTCCCTAAATTGAACTTCAAAATTGAATTTAAAAAAAAAGAGATGGATAGCCAATCATCTATAGCGCATACAGTTTGGCGCATCAATTGATGAGAGAGGCTATAATGAGGAGAAGAAGGTGTATCCTTCTCTCTGATTGGTTCAATGTGATGATTTGAACTGACGACGAGATACACTATAAACAGTAGAAAAAGGTGTTTTCCTCCCTTTCAATGGCCGAATGTGATGATTTGAACTGATGACGAGACACACTATAAACAGCAGAAGAGGCTGTATTACTCTTTCTGATTGGTTCAGTGCTGATTTGACCAGAGTACGAGACACACTTAAAAAAGGAGGAGAAGATGTATTACTTTCTCTCTCTCTCTTTGGTCCAATGATGAGTCGACCCTATAAACAAGAGAAGGAGGTGTATTTCTCTCGCTGAGTTTGAATTAGTAAAGTGACAATTGACATTAGCTACATTTTTTATAACGGACCTGCCCAATATTATAGCTCTCAATTTTTTGCTTTAGAAAAATGTGGCGCTAAGGTCCAAAAAGGTTGGAGACCTCTGATATAGGTGCCCTCAAACTGATCGGGCTCCCGTTTTCGGGTTTGTCTCTCCGACAAACTCGCGACAAAATGTAATTATTCTTTTGTTCTTGTTGTTATTCAAGTCGTGCACAAAATCCAGAACAAGAATAAATGAATAATCTCATTAAGATAGTAATATGGAACTAGAATTTCGCAGCAAATGCACAGACATTTGATCTAATTAATGATTTTCTCCAACGGCAACCATCCGTTAGTCTGGCGTCAGGTAGTTCGGAAGGAAAAAAAGATTAAAATACCAGACATTTAGCCTTTGTTCAAAAGGTTTATGAATTGTATTGAAATGCCTTATTCCCAATCCAGTTGAAATCATCCTCAAAAACATAATTAATGATATTGTTGCTTGCTTGCTTGCTTTGATTGAGGGCAGGGCATCAAATATTTATGCATTTGCGTAGCCGATTCCCCACATCAGGATATAATCAAGTATATACCAAAAGTAAGTTCTAAAGATTTGCGAGGATTTCCGCTCTCCATTTCTGTTTTGTTCTTTCTTTCGAATCTTGGAAGTGCAACGATTTCATCCACAAGGCTCGTGTTTCTGGTAGAAATGTTCTGATACATTGGTAAGTATATGATTGTCATCAGGATATAGTTGGGTCGACGAATTTCATCCGGTTCCGGCCCAAGTTTAGCAGGAATATCGCGAAGCGTAACGATTGTGGCAGCTTATCTAATCACCATAACCACCCTGAATTCAAAAGAAGCCTTAGATGCTATCCGTAGCGTTAGGAGTATATCGGCGCCAAATCCTGGATTCTACAAACAATTGTTGCATTTTCAAATGTACGGATTGGAAAGCGAACAAAATCGTTTACGTTTAAAGCATCATTCAGATTTCAAACCAAACGATGATATTCAGGTAAACGCAAACCAGCCTAGCTAAAACATGAACACCATTCAAATCCTTGTCATTGTGTTTTTCCAAGCTTCGACAATTGTTGAATCAATCATCAATCAAGCCGAAAAATAGATCCAGAAAAAAGAGTGCCCGCTGAAAATCATCGATTGTTGTAGCAAACAAGTTTACAATTAAACAAAACGCACAAAAATTCAATTATGTAATCATTTTACATAGGAAATTTTTTCGAACAAACAATAAAGATTATGAAATCATTTAAAAGTAGATCGATCCTGTTGTAATCGATGTCTATTGCTTTGTTCAAATCTATTAGAACAAATCCAACATCATTATACATTGTGTGGATATCTTGAAGAGATTTTCCTTTCCACATTCCTATAGAATATCATTTCCGCTAATAATAATAATAATTATAAACATTGATTGTGGACAGGAAATCAATAGTAACCTGAATCGAAATGCCTTATTTCGATCATTCAATGGCCCAAAGCATATCGGATACGCAAAAATGCCATCCAGATGCTTGTAATAAACCAAAAAGAAAAGTTACTCGTACAGTAGCAGGTGTATCATCGCAATCGGACGTTTCAAAGCCGGCCGATGAAAAAATCAAAGGCCTATATAAACAAGACTTTGACAATAGGAAGCTTTTGTTCATGAGGAATCTATTGAAAGCGGAGATCGAAAATCTAGAGAATCAACCAGGAGCTGTGTCGGCTAAGGATAATCCTTGGTATTCTAAATATTCCTACGATAAAGGTCAAGAATTGCTAAAAGGTCGTCGATCAATATTTTATGCTGCTTCAAATTGTGATTATCCGGACACTCCATTATGTTGTCGTTATTATGACAGAAATGCTCAAATACAGCCCAATGATCTTTATTTGAAAATGCTTAGACATTTGGGCAAAAAACACGCTTCCATCGTACAAACATGGGAGTTGTTCTTGAACGATGAAGATTGTATTGAAGTTTTTCAAGAATTTTGTTCAGACGGAAACATAATTGATAATATCCAATATTATCGTTTTACTGATCGTCGAACTGCATTACACGCTTGGCAAATATTGAAAGGTTTGGATTTTCTTGGCAATATTGGAATAGCACATAGAGATATTGCCCCAAGAAACATAGTGTTCAGACCTGGATCACCAGAATTGTTCGCGAAAATCACCAACTTTTGTAGGGCCATGATTTATTGGAGCGTCATCGAAAACGATGTAATATATGTGCCTTGTCAACCTGTTGAGAATCATTGTGAAAATTTTCAAGCACCAGAAACCTATGGCGATGGTGAAAAAGAAGAATTCGATCCAATCATAGCGGATACTTGGTCATATGGGGCAGTGATCTATTTCATGATAGCCAGATCATATCCATACGATGTCAGATCGCCGCCACAAAATTTAGATTCGGAAATCGAACAGAATGTTGATTCTACAGAACTGTCAGACGAGGGAAAAAAATTGGTGAAAGCATTGTTGAGAACGCACGCTGAAGAGAGAATACCGATTGGTATGGTCGATAAAAGTCCTTGGTTCTTTGAAGCCAAAAAGGTTCGATTGTTCTAAATTCTTAATTACAATTTTTAATTTGGCCCTAAAAACAAAACAAATAGAGCAAACTTCAGTTAGTAGACGGCCATACAAGCCGAGTCAAAGCAGCTCAAAAAGCAATAATGAAACGAGGATCAGAAGTTTTTCGCCGAACCGATGACTTTGACCATAAAGGTGATGTATCATATTAATTAATCAAATAAACGTCGGTGTCTGAGTTTGGCCTGGATTGGGTGTAATTGATCCTCTTGTTTTTCCAGATTCTGATTGATTCAAGAAGTTTTACTGATGCAACAGTGCTTTCCTGTTTGATAATCTTATTTTTTTTGTTAATAATCAGAAGGCAAAACAGATGCAGCAACAGGAGGAAACAATGGTGAAAGAAAAAAGTCATTATCTGAATTTAAAGAAAATGGATCTGGCAGTGGTTACAAGAACGGCAAAGAAAGCGGATTCCAAGCCGATAGTGGTTTCAAGAGCGACATAACAAGTGGATCCAACGCTAATGGTGAATCAAAAAACAAAAAAATCAGAATCTTTCTCACCCCTTCCAATTCGGCAAGCGGATCCAAAGCGAGCAGTGGTTCCAAGAGCGGCACAAAAAGTGGCTGGCCTAGCGGATCAAAAACTGGTAGTAAATCCAAGAACGGTACGAAAAGCGGCTGGCCTAGCGGATCAAAAGCTGGTAGTAAATCCAAGAGCGGTACGAAAAGCGGCTGGCCAAGTGAATCCAAAGCCGGTAGCGGTTCCAAGAGCGATACGAAAAGCGGCTGGCCAAGTGAATCCAAAGCCGGTAGTGGTTCCAAAAGCGGTACGAAAAGCGGCCGGCCAAGCAGATCAAAAGCTGGTAGTAAATCCAAGAGTGGCACGAAAAACGTATTCAAAGCGGGCAGTGGTTCCAAGAGTGGCTGGCCAAGCGGATCCAACGTTAAGGGTGAATCAAAAAACAAACAAATCAAAATCTATGTTACCCCTTCCAATTCGACAAGTGAATTCGAAGCTGACAGCAGTCCCAAGAGCGGTGCGACAAGCGGATCCAAAGCGGGCAGTGGTTTCAAGGGCGGTGCAACAAGCGGATCCAAAGCGGGCAGTGGTTCCAAGAGTGGTGCGATTAGCGGATCCAAAGTGGGCAGTGGTTCCAAGAGCGGTGCGACAAGCGGATCCAAAGTGGGCAGTGGTTCTAAGAGCGGTGCGACAAGCGGATCCAAAGCGGGCAGTGGTTTCAAGAGCGGAACAGAAAGTGGCTGGCCAAGCGGATCAAAAGCTGGTAGTAAATCCAAGAGTGGCACGAAAAGCGTGTTCAAAGCCGGCAGTGGTTCTAAGAGCGGTACGAGAAGCGGATCCAACGTTAAGGGTGAATCGAAAAACAAACAAATCAAAATCTATGTTACCCCTTCCAATTCGACAAGTGAATTCGAAGCTGACAGCAGTCCCAAGAGCGGTGCGACAAGCGAATCCAAAGCGGTCAGTGGTTCCAAGAGTGGTGCGACAAGCGGATCCAAAGTGGGCAGTGGTTCCAAGAGTGGTGCGATAAGCGGATCCAAAGTGGGCAGTGGTTCCAAGAGCGGTACGAAAAGCGGCTGGCCAAGTGAATCCAAAGCTGGCCCTGGTTCAAAGAGTGGGACAAAAAGCGGCTGGCCAAGCGGATCAAAAGCGCCCAGTGGTTCCAAGAGCGGGGCGAAAAGTGGCTGGCCAAGCGGATCAAAAGCTGGTAGTAAATCCAAGAGTGGCACGAAAAGCGTATTCAAAGCCGGCAGTGGTTCCAAGAGCGGCACGAAAAGCGCCACGAAAAGCGGATCCAACGTTGAGGGTGAATCAAAAAACAAACAAATCAAAATCTATGTTACCCCTTCCAATTCAACAAGCAAATTCGAAGCTGGCAACAGTCCCAAGAGCGGTGCAACAAGCGGATCCAAAGCGGTCAGTGGTTCCAAGAGTGGTGCGACAAGCGGATCCAAAGTGGGCAGTGGTTCCAAGAGTGGTACGATAAGTGGATCCAAAGCGGGCAGTGGTTCCAAGAGTGGTGCGAAAAGCGGCTGGCCAAGTGAATCCAAAGCGGGCCCTGGTTCAAAGAGCGGGACAAAAAGCGGCTGGCCAAGCGGATCAAAAGCTGGTAGTAAATCCAAGAGCGGAACAAAAAGCGGCTGGCCAAGCGGATCAAAAGCTGGTAGTAAATCCAAGAGCGGTACGAGAAGCGGATCCAAAGCAGGTAGTAGTTCCAAGAGCGGCACGAAGAGTGGCTGGCCAAGCGGATCCAAACCTAGTGGTGAACCGAAACATAGAATAAAAGTATTTATCACTCCTTCCAACCCGGAAAGCAGGGGTAATAAATCGGCAAGCATAGGAAATAATCCAACAATCGGAGGAAATAAATCAGCAAGTGGGGGAAAAAAGAAAGGTAAAGCAAAAAAATCATTATCTAAAGTCAAGCGAAATGGATCAGTTGATTTAAATAAAGGCAAACCGAAATCAATAAAAGGGCTAATCCGATCAACAAGAGGTCCGAGAAAGAAAGCTTCTAAATGGACAAAAGGCCCAAAAAGTAAAACTTCCAAATGGACAAGTGGCCCCAGAAAAAAATCTTCCAAGTCGGCAAAGGGTTCCAAAAGTAAAGCTCTAAAAAAGAAGACCGGTTCCAAAAGTAAAGCTCTAAAGTCGAAGCGCGGTTCAATCAGTAAAGCTCCCAAGTCGAAGAGCAGTGCAATCAGCAAAGCTTCCAAGACAAAGAGCAAGACAATTAGTAAAACTCCCAAATCGAAGAGCGGTTCAAGCGGGAAAAAAGCTCCCAAGACGAAGAACATATCAATTAGTATAGACCCCAAATCGAAGAGCGGTTCAAGCAGTAAAGCGCCCAAGACGAAGAACATATCAATTAGTAAAACTCCAAAGTCAAAGAGCGGTTCAAGCAGTAAAGCACCCAAGACGAAGAACATATCAATTAGTAAAACTCCAAAGTCCAAGAGCGGTTCAAGCAGCAAAGCTCCCAAAACAAAAACCGGATCAATTAGTAAAGCTCCCAAGACGAAAAGCAGTTCAATTAGTAAAACGCCTACATCAACTTCCACGCCTAAAACTCATGTTTTAAGTAAGTGTTATGAAAACCAAAACTTGTTTCAAAGAATTTATTCTGCTCAATCAAAACAGAGGTATTGATGCGTAAATCGAGACCAAGTTCAGCAGAAGGATCCCAATCTGAACCTGGAGGTTCAACAAGTGGCTGGCCCAGCGGATCAGGAGCTGGCAGCGGTTTCAAAAGCGGCACACCAAGTGGGTCAAAACCGAGTAGTGGTTCCAAGAGCGCTGCGCCAAGCGGATCAAGACCTAGTAGTGGTTCCAAGAGCGCTGCGCCAAGCGGATCAAGACCTAGTAGTGGTTCCAAGAGCGCTGCGCCAAGCGGATCAAGACCTAGTAGTGGTTCCAAGAGCGCTGCGCCAAGCGGATCAAGACCTAGTAGTGGTTCCAAGAGCGCTGCGCCA
>JAOZJS010000166.1:0-70297 GCA_025882695.1 Amerodectes protonotaria | reverse complement strand
TTCATACACTGCAAGTATACAAGTAAAATACCTTCAAAGTGTAAAAAAAAACAAATTTTTGTCTATCACCTGTTGAATCATATATGAGCCCAAACAGAGGGAGTTACCACCTGTTGAATCATATATGAGCCCAAACAGAGGCGGCTACCACCTGTTGAATCAAATATGAGCCCAGAGGGGACTACCGCTTGCTGAATCAAATATGAGCCCAGAGGGGGCTGCCACCTGTTGAATCATATATGAGCCCAGAGGGCGCTACCACCTGTTGAATCATATATGAGCCCAGAGGAAGCTGCCACCTGTTGAATAATATATGAGCCCAGAAGGGGCTGCCCTGAAATATGATAGTTGGCTTCACTGCATTGCATTTTCTGCTGCCACCTGTTGAATCAAATAAGAGACCAACGTCAGGAGATTGCCCCTGAAATATGAAAGCTCGCTTCACTGCATTGCATTTTCTGCAATATGAGCCCAAATAGAGGGGGCTGCCACCTGTTGAATCAAATATGAAACCAACATTGGGGGGCTGCCACCTGTTGAATCAAATATGAAACCAACATTGGGGGGCTGCCACCTGTTGAATCAAATATGAAACCAACATCAGAAGGCTGCCACCTGTTGAATTAAATCTGAAACCAACATCATGGGGCTGCCACCTGTTGAATCAAATATAAAACCAACATCAGAAGGCTGCCACCTGTTGAATTAAATCTGAAACCAACATCATGGGGCTGCCCCTGAAATATGAAAGTTGGCTTCACTGCATTGCATTTTCTGCTGCCAACTGTTGAATCAAATATGAAACCAACATTGCGGGGCTGCCACCTGTCGAATCAAATATGAATCCAACATTGGGGGGCTGCCACCTGTTGAGTCACATATGAAGCCAACATCAGAAGGCTGCCAACTGTTGATTCAAATCTGAAACCAACATCAGAAGGCTGCCACCTGTTGAATCAAATATGAGCCCAAACAGAGGGGGCTGCCACCTGTTGAATCCAATATGAGCCCAAACAGAGGGGGCTACCACCTGTTGAAGAAAACAAAATCCTGGCCACAGTGCTGCCACCTGTTGACAAAAATATAAACAAAACCTCCGTGCTTCTATCTGCTGGCAAGTTTCTTTTTTGCCGATAAATTGTAACACTGATGTTAGATTCATTTTCCCAATCTTGATTTTCGGCCACATATGGCTTCAATAGCTCCTATACCGCCCGATTAAACTTTTCCCCCATGCCATTGGATTGATAATGATAGGCTGTAGTCGTGTGCCAGCGGATATCATTTTTTTGACAAAAATCTTTGAGCTCCCGGGTTTCAAACTGACAAGGTGTTGTCCCCATGTATAACCACCAAAAAGACTTTAATCTATGTTTGAATTCGGTGGAAGAATGATGTGCCCTGGAAAAACCTAATATAATAGGTCATTTCCATTGTCATGGGAATATGGCAAAGCAGAAAAGTAGATTAGTCAATAACTATCTGGATTAGGGCTATCTAGGGTCTTCTAGCTTCAGCTATGTCAACTAGATTTAAAATGCACGAATATAATATCAAAATTAATAACTTACCGCGAGGACATGCAAAACAACCATCCAGGACAAGAGCCAGTGTGTGAATGAACGACCGTCCAGAACGAGAGCCAACGTGCAAATGGACAAAGCATTGGTTTCGAATGGCTTGATCATCAACTATGGAGTCATAGGTCAGAAAAATCAACTATACAACTTGAGTCATTTTAGTCTATGGGATCGGGGCTTCATATGAAGTAAGTTCACGCGTTGGTGTGAAAAGACGTGCTAAAAGGGTTAACTCGACCGTCCTTTACGAATCTATTTATTGCCCTTAGATGGCAGCACTTCTTCGTACTTAAAATCATGGCTGACAAAATTTACAGAAGCATCAAAGATATGGAAAATCGCTCTCAATAATTTCAGTTTTAATTACACAACTTTACTTTATAACTGTAAGTAGATTATTTACATCGCAACGTTGATAATTATTACAATATTATATATTAGAAAAAAATGCAAAACTGTCAATAATTGCAAAATAAAACAGGTGTTCAATATTCCATCAATTCAATATTATTCCGACTAGGTTCAATTAAAATTTCCAAGAGTTTTATCGTAGAATCTTGGAATTTAATTTAGTCTATAGAATCGAGCTGCGTCTTTAATGTGGCCAACATCATTTCGATATGTTCCAAAGAATCCACGATATTTTGGCTGGGGAAAAGAACGAACATTAATCATTTGTTTTGATCACGTTTAAAAAAAATAGTATATTACCTGGAATCATTTGATGAATACATGGGCGCTGATTGTCCGCTGTCAATCGATAATTTTGAATCATTGATTTTCGTATTGGAAAATGATGATAAAACATTTGTATCGGATCCAGGTGTTGAAGGCGTAGATGAAGATGAAGATGATTTTTGATTAAAATCTAAATTGGGAATTTTTTGAAAACTATTCGCCTTTTGCCGGATGGTGCCAACATTATCATGTGCAAAATACATTGATTCTCCAGAAGAACTGCTTGATATATTATTCTCATTCCAAACCTCTTTGCCATTGGGCGGAAGAGTATGGCTCTGTTTCAAATTATTCATTTTTGAAGATGATTTATCATCAAACATTTCGTTTTTGAATGAAGAACGTGTCTCGGAAAATCTTCTCGTCAAACTATTGACACAAGAAGCGAAAATATCTTCATTTTTCAGTGAAATTTGGTTTGGTAATACATGGTCATCAATCAAACCAAAACGATTGGATGGATTTGAATTATGTACAGGTGTGGAGGGCATCGAGCTTGGTTCTCGGATCGAATTTGAACGTCGAGGAGGCGGTGGTGGTTTCTTTTTAAATGATGCATAAACATCCGACGTGGAGCAATTTAATTTAACATCATTGGAATGAACTAATGGTGAACACATACTATCGTGTCGTACAATGGGCAACATTGGTGAATTGAATTTATTTTTCATCAAAATTTTCGGACGATTTAAAGTACTTGTTGCGTTTGGTTCATAATCTGAATAATTCGGATCGGATACAACAAACGTGTTCATCATTAATGATTGATTTTCGAAACATATCGTTTGGCGATTAATTCCATTATTAGTAAGATCACAGTTGGAATACTGATGATATGTTGGTCTACAAAAATTTTGTTGATTGGTCTGTACATTCAAGTTTGAAAAACTTGAGCAATAATTCATGTTTTCATTGGTGTTTAAACTTTCCAATGATCGTCTTCGAGAATAATTAAATTGATCATCTACCAAAGGAGGAGGGGGAGGAAGCATAGGAGGGTTTAATAAATTCTGCTGCTGTTGTTGTTGTTGTTGTTGCTGCTGCTGGAATGTATGCATTCGTGATTTTTGGTCGATTAATGGTGACGGTAAGATACTTCTTCGATTATCAATCAAACATATTTCTTTTTGATTCACATCTGGATGGTTTGGAGAATTTAAATTAGCATTAGCATACATTTTTATCATCACATCTTGATATGGCTGCGTTTGATTTGATTGATTCTGTGTTTCCACATGAACAGGTTGAACTGTTGGATCAAAATTGTTTAATTTTCTGGTTGAATATATGTCTTCAGGCATCGGAGATATAGTACTGTAGTTTTGAAAATTATCCGTCTCGTTCGTCTTTGACGATTTGATTTTTTTGATGGCTAACAATATTTTTTTCTGATGTCCTGTTTTCAAAAATCCGAGATATTTTTTTTTGTTTGAATCCTGATGTTGTTAAAACAAAACAAAAAACATACCTAATTTGTTAATTCCAACATCCTCCAGATCTTCCCATGTTAATTCAGTAACACGATCGATGGTTTTGTAGCCTTGTTGACATAAACAATCATGATAACAATCCAAGTTGATCATTTTCAACCATTCTTCCAATGAGCCCTGACAACAATGAGAAAACATTATAAAACTAAATAATTCGAAAAAATACAATTAATCAAACTACCGGTTTAGATGAAGGTAAATTGTCGGGAATTTTCAATTTTTGAATTTCAGCCGTCAATATGCTCCGAGCTTGAGGATCAGTTATGCCGATCGCAATCAAATCTTGCGGATTCATGCGTGCAATGGTTGACATATCATAAGCAGAATCGATAAAGTTTTTTTCATATTGAATCAGGTTGATTTTTTGCAGCCAAACATGGATCATCTCTGAATCGGAAACACCATGCAATAACATTTCCGCAATGGTCAAAGGACCAGCTTTGGCTATTAGATTGTCTTTCATTTTGTTTTGATTGGGCTTCAATTTAAAGACATTATTGGTTGATGCAAAAGATGTACATGTGCTTGAACATGGAGACAAAGTTTGAGTAGAATTGTTTTGATTTGGGAACGATGAAGTTGACGAGGATGAAGATGAGGAACAAAATGAAGATGATGTAGATGAGGAGGAAATTGAAGATTGTTGAGAACTATCTGAATCTTTGTTGCTGGAAGTAGAAGCGATTGAATCGCAACTTTGTATCGAGGCTCTGTTCAAAGTCATTAAGCCCTACAAATATGCAATTAAGAATCGAAATTAATTTAATGATCATCTAAAATCGATGACTACCTTTACTGGTTTGTTACTTCTGCCATTTTGATAGCCGACAGAGCTACAATGATTTTGAATGTGTGGATCAGAAGAATCATGGAACAATGGCTGATGGTGTTGTTGAATCATCGAAGTTTTGGTACTGTAATAATTCTACAAATTGAAAATTAATATGTTGGTAAATTGATGATTGGTAAAGAGCAATTAGGTCTTACATTTCCATCATAAAACAAGTGTGGATCATCCAAACAATTTACTTTGGAGAAAAGGTAAAAATAATTTGAAAATTAATCATAAAATTAATCCTCATTCAAACAAACATACCATTTCTATTTGGAGCATGATAAGGCGATAAATTATCACTTATAATCCTTCTTGGTATTGATGGAGGTGCTACAATTTTGATGGATCCTTTGGCAGGAGAGCTTCGGTTAACACCACTAACTGTTATTTATACATGATAATGATGAAAAAAAAATTATGTACAAATCAACAGGCAATTTTTGGTAGACGTAAAGATATGATAATTTGTTTTGAAAAACAAACAAACTTACTGGAAGCAGGTAAATTGGCCGAATCTTGCTGTGAAAAATAGTGCTTGTTACCTTGATTTTTCATCGTGGATAAATTGTAATAAATGGTAAAAAGGTGATAATGATAATGTGATCGAATTGGATAGCCATTGATTTTTTGTTTCGGTCTATTTCTTCAATTTTTTCCAACAAATCACAACACTTGATAGAAGTTTTTTTTTGTTTTGAAAATATAAATATGAACAAAAATGTATAATATCGGGCAGATGAACCAGAAAAAAACAATCTTGTATCAAACGAAGATATAATATACTGAATAGAGATTTCCGAGATCAAAGATCACCAAACAAAAACAGTGAACCACATTATTTGTTGAGGTCAACGAACCAAATGGCCCTGGCACAAAGAGAATAAATTGAATGGCAGATTGTGGGACCGAGAATGGGAACGAGAACACACACACAAACAAGATAGATAGTCTTATTTGGCCAGTGAGATTATGCTGGAGATTGTGACTGACAATCGAGCAAACACGGACAAGAGTGCGAGAGGAAGAGCGACACAGCGAAAGAGAGAGAATAACTATCAACATCATAGCGCATTCGCAACTGCAGTTGGCAAACACAACTGCAACAACGGCACAACGCAAAAAGCAACCATTTTCCCAAAAAAAACCAGCGCCATCTCTGGGGCAAACGAAAATAGTTTTCAAATTGAAAAAAAATGACACCGCCAAAAAATGGCCGCCAATAAAATTTTACGAAAATCCCATTCAACAATCATGGAATCATGAAATGCATTATACAATATTGAGTATGTGATGATAAAAATTGATCAAATTTTCGGTTCCAAAAATTGTTGAGGAATGTCAAAATTAAGATCCTTGTATTCGGCAGAAAAATATCCACGTTTAAAATTGGAAAATCCATGTACGATTATCGTCTGGTTTTTGTTAATTTTAAGATTGTTCAGGGGATCTGTTGATGAAAGATGAAAGCAATTAAGACGAATAGTTCGGATTTTTTTCCTGGTAAAATACAAACCAATATAGTCCATTTTTAATGTTCGGACTTGTGGGAAGAAAAATTTGGTATTACCAAGGACAGTGTATGATCTGCTCGGCGGAAGTGGTGGGCAAACATTCTACCAAAGTAAAAAAGGTCAAGATTAGATGGGGATGTTTTGTGATAAAATCCAAACTAATTACCGCATCGATTCCGAGAAGTGTGCATGTTTCTTTGATCAAATTAAAATCACATTGATCGGCCGATTTTGTACTGTAAATTCCGAAAGGTGGTGGAGTGCTCATTATTGGCTGTGGTCTTGGTCTTAATTTATTCTTAGGATCATGTTCCAAATCGAATCCACAATTGGGATCAAGAGATTTGGAACAAAGCTGGGCGGCTTGTTTGATCTGTGGCAATTGGCGTCTTAAATGGTGTCCGCGCCAAACCGCTTGAATGAGAGTGGCGGCAGCATTTCTTCTCCCATTGCGAGCTATCTCCAATTGCTGTCGGGCACTTTCACTGAGAAAGACGTGTTTCCGGCCCAAGATCCAAGAAGTCAATGCTGCAGTGGCACTAGTGGTGTTGGCTCTCATTTTGTCAAAGTTTTTGAGAATTATTTTACAATCTTCAATCAGAGAATCTTCATTTTGTTGCTTGAGAAAACTTGAATGAACAAGCGAACGATATCGTGACGAGAATGCTTTGAAACGCATTCGATGTGGTAAACCTTCGGCCATCAAGTTGACTGTTTCCAGCACTTGAAGTGATCGGATTTGTCGCATTATGGAAAACTTGTCGAAAAGATTGAATTGTTCACGATCGTTGATTTTTATGCAGCGAATAAAATGAGGCCTAGCATGAACCAATGTTCGAAGAAGATTATCAAGTCTGCTGTGAAAATCTTGAGTGAAAGTTGAGCTCGGTTCTGAATTGTTCAAATCGGAATAAGATATGGGAGCAATACGAAACTTTATGCCCAACGGAATGGATCCCTTGTTTTTGAGAACACGCAATTCGGAACCAAACAGGTGCGTTACAAAACCAAACGAGCATTGAGATTTGTGAAATACCGAAACAATATCATCACATAAACGATCAGAATTGGAAATGATAAAATCACTAGTATCGTAGATAACATTGCCACAAAAATGTTTGATTCCAAAACATTTGTTCAATTGTTCCAGATTTGTGTTTAAATTTTGGAACACAAAATTATTGCTCACTTCCAGATACCGGCTATTGGAACCATGGATATGGCTTTGTGTCTTGACCAACGATTCTGGATCACCATGATTGAATGATTCGTGATCAATCAAACTGAACAAACCGGTACGCAATGATGATATCAAATCAATGCATGGTACATTGTCAACATAATCAATCTCCAACTCTGGCCTGATACCTTCATCACGGCATGATTCAATGCTCGATTTGAATATATGTGTATTGTAGAAATGTTGCATTGTTTCCGCGCACAGATTGATGCACAACTGTTCCAAACGACTAGGCTTACCATCTTCAAAACCGAACATGTCCAATATACCGATGAATCCATCCATTGAATATCGGACGGCATTGTTCAAAACGGCCATTGTTTTGTAAGATTTTCCACATGCCGAACCAATGCTGGAGGGGGCATGATGACTTCCGGTTTCCAGATGATTTCCGGTGGATTCATTACTTTCAGAACTGGTGGTTCCACACGTGTATCCTAAACGTTTCGAAGAGTTCGCTCTTCGTATGATTGTGGCCACCGTCCGTATGTATAAAGCTTTGGCAAGAGAATCTTTCATTACATTGAAACTATCCGCATTACGATGAGATTTGATGATTTGACCTTTCGATGTACAATGGGTACGAATAGTGAACCCTTTGTAAAGGATGGCACCGGAAACGCCCAGGAGAGAAGCGACGGCATGCATTTCTTTTTGGAATGATTTAATATCACCATCTTGGAATTCGGTTGTGGTGTCGGTTGTTTGACATTCTTCGAATTTAATATTCCCCAACAAAAGGATCGCTGCCAAAACTCTGGCAACATCCATGAATGGTATTCCCAGCACGGAAAGACATGATTTCCAAGCTTCAAAACGATGGACATGCTGCAAGGGATCATCTTCATTGTCATCGTGATTCAAATATTCAAAATCCTTAACATGATATCCATCCAGATGAAGTTTGGTTTTCTCATTGAAAGTCAAACCATGAAGCATTTGATAGAAAATGTGATAATTCTTTTCATTAAAATGTCTCTTTACCACTCGAGACTGATCCAGGAAATAGCAATGGATTTTAGTGCGGTAAATAGCACCATCGGTAATTTGAACTTCGATAAAATTGCCAATACGACTTGATTCGGAATTATCATTGGTTTTGGCCGAACCTAAACTTCTCAAAACGGTGAATGTCGCGGCCAAGTGTTTGAATGCATCGGTTTCCGGTCCACCACCAACTAGGTTGAATAGTTGGCGAAGAATTATCATTGATGAATATGTCTTTCCGCTTCCGCTTACACCACTTAGGATTATTGCTTGTGGATAGCCGGTTTCCGTTTGCTGCCTAACTGCTTCATGAACTATCCGATACAATGGATAACAATTATCATTTCGATGGGCACTATCCAACGTTAAAGGATTGTGAAGCTCGCCATAAGAATTAAGCGATACTAACACAGGTCCAATGTTTGTCTGATTTGAGTGAAATTCAATTGGTTTAAAAACTTAACACCTTTGGTTATTTGGTTAAAAACTTACGAAAAATTCATTCGATAAAAAGCGTGAATGCAAAGAACGGATCAGTGAATCTTCGGTGATCGGTGCTTCCAAATGTATCAAATCGTTTATGTTATCACTGATGGCGATTGGTTGCTTTGAGCTAGCAAATTTTCCGTTTCCTTTGCTTGATTGATATCCATAATTGTTATTCTGGTGACTATTTGCCTGGAGTTTCTCTTGATGCAGACATTCATTTTGCCAATATTTATTCAATTCTGTAAAATATTTATCAAGAATGAACACTTTGTTCAATCCCAATGTAGTGGCCATCGTGGTTCGATTCGAGAATTTCACAGATCACAGGGCCGAAAGAATAAATTCGAGGATGATTGAAGAATAATCTTATTTGGATTCAAGAGTCTTGAATGGAAGCCATCATTTTTCATTGCTCTGCGTTGTTTACGTTGTGAGGAATTTGGCCAAGAAGAAGCAGAAGCAGCGAAGAACTGGATATGCAAAATATCCTGAGGGCATTTTGCCGCTTTCTTGCAGCACCCAACATCGACCATACCAGCATGAGCTGAAGCTTCGCTCGAACGAGTGGCCAATGCAACAACATGTCGGCGTTGAACGATCAGGAGGACAGGAAAAAAAATACCTGTTGCACTCACCTTTCGCCGTTATGGAGGCTTCAAGCACTAGCAACACAATAGTGAAACGCGTTGGATTGGTTGGATTCTTTGGCTGCCTGGAGGAGAATAACGCATTCTGAGCGAAGCGATATTGTTTGAAGATATTCAACAATATTCAACTTTCAGAATTCTATCGAATTAGGAACCGGAACTTTTGTTGGTCGCGCGGCAAAAATTCAAAAATTTGTTTGATACGAAGGAAGGAAGGAATCTGAAAGGAATTAACTAGTCGAAATTTCAGTCCAAGTGGTTTTAATAGTTTCGACTTAAAAATCACTGACAATTCAAATTTGAT
Source organism: Amerodectes protonotaria (assembly GCA_025882695.1). Classification (NCBI taxonomy): domain Eukaryota; kingdom Metazoa; phylum Arthropoda; class Arachnida; order Sarcoptiformes; family Proctophyllodidae; genus Amerodectes; species Amerodectes protonotaria. Next base: position 60,476 of record JAOZJS010000166.1, on the reverse strand, counting down.
TCAAAATTTGTTGCAAATCGGTTTTCAAAATTTGAACATCGCCCGTATTGGATTCGAAAAATAAGAAATCGTTCGAATGTATAACTTTGCAACGTATGAAACGAGCGTAACTTTGTTTACGACAGTGCCTCAAAACCTATCCTGACGTCACAACCGCTCTGCTGAGTGTCGCGAAAGAGTCTACGTGGAAAATATCATCATCATCATTCTTGTTGTAACATCGAAAATATCTTTACCATCTTAAGATATTTGATCGTTCCCGGAGAAAAATTGTCCACGTAAGCTTGAAAACTTCTTAATCATTTGTGTAACAGAAGTATCAATTTTTTTTCGGTGGATTTTTGGCCCGCAGAACGAGAACGATACAAATCCAGAGACGTAAAGACGCTATTCGGGTGAAATGATCGTGTCGATTTCGATCAATTAATTTTTTCCTGCTCGAATATTTCTAAACGGATCGAAAAATATTCTGTATCTTAATTGTTTTGTTTTGAAAATAATTCTACCCGATAATCCAGAAAAATGGCCATCAAATTTCTGGAAGTCATCAAACCATTTTGTGGTATTTTACCCGAAGTCGCCAAGCCCGAAAGAAAGATCCAATTTCGTGAAAAAGTATTATGGACAGCTATAACGTTATTCATATTCTTAGTTTGCTGCCAGATTCCACTTTTTGGAATCATGTCTTCAGATTCCGCCGATCCATTCTATTGGATGCGTGTTATTTTGGCTAGTAATCGTGGTACACTTATGGAACTTGGTATTTCACCCATCGTCACCTCTGGATTGATCATGCAATTGTTGGCTGGTGCGAAAATTATCGAAGTTGGCGACACACCTAAAGATCGTGCATTGTTCAACGGTGCTCAGAAACTATTCGGTATGGTTATTACTATTGGTCAAGCTATTGTTTATGTCATGACCGGAATGTATGGAGATCCCAGTGATATTGGAGCCGGAATTTGTTTGCTTATCATCATTCAATTATTTGTTGCCGGTTTGATTGTTCTCTTACTTGATGAACTTCTTCAAAAAGGCTACGGACTCGGTTCTGGTATCTCATTGTTTATTGCTACCAACATTTGTGAAACAATTGTTTGGAAAGCATTCTCACCGGCCACAGTCAACACTGGCAGAGGAACCGAATTCGAAGGCGCCATCATTGCTTTGTTTCATTTGTTGGCCACTCGCCAGGATAAAATCCGTGCTCTTCGTGAAGCATTCTATCGAAACAATCTACCAAACCTAATGAATCTATTGGCTACTGTTCTTGTTTTTGCCATTGTAATCTACTTTCAAGGTTTCCGTGTTGATCTGCCCATCAAATCTGCCCGATATCGTGGCCAATATAGTTCATACCCTATCAAATTGTTTTACACTTCGAATATTCCAATCATCTTGCAATCAGCTTTGGTCTCCAATCTTTATGTTATTTCGCAAATGTTGGCAGTCAAATTCAGTGGCAACATACTGGTCAATCTTCTTGGTGTTTGGTCCGATTCGGCTGGAGCCGCTCGTGCTTATCCTGTTGGAGGTCTATGTTACTACCTATCACCGCCTGAAACATTGGGACATATAATTGAAGATCCGGTACATGCTGTTCTATACATTGTTTTTATGCTTGGTTCTTGTGCATTTTTCTCGAAAACCTGGATCGAAGTTTCTGGTTCCAGTGCCAAAGATGTTGCTAAACAATTGAAAGAACAACAAATGGTTATGCGTGGTCATCGTGAAAAATCCATGATCCATGAATTGAATCGTTATATTCCAACGGCGGCAGCATTCGGTGGTCTTTGCATTGGTGCATTATCGGTTTTGGCCGATTTCTTGGGCGCCATTGGAAGCGGTACCGGTATATTGTTGGCCGTGACCATCATCTATCAATATTTTGAGATATTTGTCAAAGAACAAAATGAACTAGGCGGAATGAGCACCTTATTATCATAAGGATTTTGAATTGTTGACCAAAAACAACAATAGCAACAATCTCATAATAATAAGGATGTTTTTCTCATTTCATTCATTTCTCGAGATTTTTTTTTATTTTTTGATAAAATAATTCAAAAGAAACATCACCTTCAAAAGAAAATCCTTGTTAATGGCTGAAAAAAATATTTGAAGAATAATAATTTAAAATGTGTTTAACAAGAAACACGACTACAGTGTTTCGAAATTTTTTTTGCCATACCCCAACGTACCAACACGTTCGCGTTGGAAATTCAAGATGGCGCTTATGAATTTTTTTTTCCATGTGAAATGATGATGGCTTGCCAGAACAAACATTTTTTCTCATATTATCCTGCAACACAATTTAGCTTGGTGGTGCAACACGCCATTGATTTATTATCATTTCGGTTGAGCCACCAGCACGTATAGGTTATCAGCTTGGAATGAGGAAAAACCTATCGTTTTGATGATTGATTTGATCGACGCATACATTGGAAATGTGAATTTTTAGGATTTTCTAATAATTTTTCGCTACCGCTTTTCACTTCGGATGATCGTACCATTTTGTTTGGTTTACATTTTATCCATCCACTGACTTTTTTCTCCTTGGTCTGAATTTGTGATTTTTTTGAATTTCATATATTGCTTCAAGATACTTAATTTACTTCGCAAAAGAAAAACGACCGCCATACGGTCAGTGAATATTGTTGAAACTGAACTATCTGAAGATACGATTTCAGTCAGAATGCCCAACATTAAAGTCTTTAGCGGATCTTCACATCCTGATTTGGCCAAAAAAACCGTCGACCGTTTGGGTAAGTGTTTTTAGATCAATGTAATTGTGATGGTAAATAAATGAAAATTTTTTTTTCGGTGACCTTTGAAAGGTATTGAACTAGGCAAAGCCGTTTTGAAGAAATTCAGTAATCAAGAAACATGGTAATACCATTGACTGATGATTTTCATTTTTCGTCGCAATTGAACTTTAATTGTTGTTCGTGTTTGATAGTGTTGAAATTGGAGAATCAGTTCGAGGAGAAGATGTTTACATAATTCAATCTGGCTGCGGTGAAGTCAATGATAATCTGATGGAATTGTTGATCATGATCAATGCATGCAAAATAGCATCAGCATCTCGTGTCACCGCTGTGATACCTTGTTTTCCGTATGCAAGACAAGATAAAAAAGACAAAGTAATATGATTTTGTTGTTGTTGTTGTCTTCAAATAACATTCAAAAACAATTTTGATTTTGATGCCAGTCTCGAGCTCCAATCAGCGCTAAACTAGTGGCCAACATGTTATCGGTGGCTGGTGCCGATCATATTATCACGATGGATTTACATGCATCACAAATACAAGGCTTTTTCGATATTCCTGTGGATAATCTGTATGCAGAACCAGCCGTACTGAAATGGATCAAGGAGAACATTCCTGATTGGAAATCTTGTGTGATAGGTAAGTTAATCGACTTTGTTTTTCTTGGACAAAAGTTTAAAATTCAAATTCAATTTGAAATCACCCATAGTGTCACCGGATGCTGGAGGAGCTAAACGTGTCACTTCTATCGCTGACAGATTGAACGTAGATTTTGCATTGATCCACAAGGAAAGAAAACGTGCCAACGAAGTGGCATCCATGGTTTTGGTGGGTGATGTACATGATCGGATCGCCATATTGGTGGATGATATGGCCGATACTTGTGGTACAATATGTCATGCTGCCGAAAAGCTCAAAGAAGCCGGAGCATCCAAAGTGTATGCCATTCTGACCCATGGAATATTCAGCGGTCCGGCCATACAACGGATCGAATCGGCACCACTTGAAGCATTAGTGGTCACCAACACCATACCGCAGGAGAAAAATATGCGAGATTGTCGCAAAATTCAGGTGATTATTGTTTGGTTTTACGATCATTAAACTTGTTGGCCATGTTTTAACGATTTCGTTTATTTTTTCGCCATTCATTACTTTAGTGTATTGATGTAAGTATGATTTTGGCTGAAGCTATTCGAAGAACTCACAATGGCGAAAGTGTATCTTATCTGTTTTCGCACGTTCCAATGTGATGTGGAATAATCGCAAAAACATGCTTCAACAAACAAACAAACAAACAAAAAAATCTGCCGCCAAATTCAAATTCAGAAACAGTAGAAACAAACAAAACAAAACAAAAATTTTCTAGTTTCTCACCAAATTATCGTTCGCTATCTTCCAGTCCGGAGAAGCCAAAGGCCATTCTCGAAACAAATCATTATTTGGATTCGCGATTTTCTTTTTCATTAATGATTTTCTAGACTTATATTGTTTGCATTCCATAAATTTTTTCTATTTTATGAAACAAATTACCACAACAACAACAAAAAACACCTAACAACAAAAAAAAGATCATTTTCCCCAACCATCATGATGATTCTAACAAACAAACAAAAACAATCAAACAAACAAACAAGAAAAAGTGAGATTCAATCAATTATAATCCAAACAAAAAAAAATCAACCAAAATGTGACTTTGCTCTAGCAATAAATCAATGGATCGATCAGTTTTCAGTATCATCCATTTTTTTGCCATGATTTCATTTATCCCCCCGACCCGATCAATATCTTACCGAAATCTGGATGATGGTTGTTGTTCTGGTTGGTTGCGATCAACCAATCAAAAAGCGACCGACAACAGCAACAGTTTTTTGGCGATAATTCCTTTTATCAAAAAGCAATGATTTTGTAGCGCGTTTATCCTATTTGTTTCGTTATAATCAAAAATATTTTTTTTACGAGAAAAAAAACAATAACCGTATCGATTATTTATTTTCTTTCTCTTGCAGATTTCACATTTCATTGCTGAAGCAATACGAAGAATTCATAATTGTGAAAGCATCGGATCATTGTTTCAGGAAGTACCATTTTGATACCATGACCACCACCACTAGTTGCTTCAAGTCAAATACGAAACGAAAGAGACAGAGAGAGAAGAGAGCAACAAAAATTTCAATTCATAGTATTTATTATTATTGTTTCAAAATTGATTGAATCATCTCATTTGACAAACAAAAAAAAAACAATTATCACACCAAGATGGATGGATTAGTGTGTTTAGTGTACCATTTTTTTTCTCTAGTCAAAATTTTGCTTTGATTTCAAATGATCCAAATTGAATGAATATTAAAAAAAGCACTTTATAAAACAAACAAATAACGATGGGCGTGTTGTTGAATTTTTTTCTCTTGGTTCTTTAACGATAATGGTAACTAAGATAAGCGGTGGTAAAGAAAGAAAAAGCCGTTTCAGTTCAAAATTAACACCGGAAATGGAAACACTTACGGCATATAGTAAGGCGCCATTGGCATGTTATAGGTTTCCGATTTTTTATTGCTTGCAAATATCAAACCCAAAATAAGACCCTTCAGGAATTTTTCCTCGCCCAACGTATGAACATAGTTGATCAACATGGCGATTATGGCCCAAATGGCCCAAATCAGCCATCGACGATGCATGATGATTTGAACCATAATGCATAGAAGAATGGTACTAGTACTACTGTCGTTGTTGATTCAAACAAAATTGTCACTTTGAAATAAACTGAACACCTGAAACACAATGTTGGGCCAACAAACTAAACAAAAATATGACCAACATCCAAAGCTTTTTATAATTTCCGATCCGACCCGAGCCCAAAATCTCTTTGTTTTTCCTGTTTTGTGCGAACAACAAGTGAGTGAAACCATTGCTGAACGAATGAGAAGAAAAGAAACCGAACGTAGTGTGATTGATCTTTTAGCGAACAACAACGATAATGATGATAATTATATAATTTGGTCGTTCAAGCGTCGCCAAAAGTTCGTCGCCGTAAAAAAGAAAGACCGAATCGAATCGAATTTGGAGAAACAATTAAAAGTAGATCGTCAAAGTATTAATCATCCATCGTATTAAATAGAAATTAAATTAATGATAATTATTATTATCATATGGAGAACCATAGAGATTGGTATGGCGCGTTGACTTTGCGAAATAACATGTTTATTTATAATGGACCGAAAAAAAATGAATCATACATATTCTAATGTAGAACATAATTCAATTTAAAACGAAATACATAGAGAAGAATAGAAATAGAGATATTTCCAATAAGATTATTGGTTGGTTTGTTTGTATCTTACATAGTAACTACAATTTTAGGTTGATTGATTAACTGGAATGTCTGTCTAATCAACAAGTGTTTGGTGCCCAATTATTGTTTTGGATATATGAACCACCACAATATCACCACGACCATCAGCACGAAATCAGCACCTCTATTTTTTTTATCGAATCGAATCGAATGAAGATCATACCTGAGCGCGTGTGCAAGTGTGTGTGTGTGTGGTGATAATGGTAAAAAACAAAAAAGAAACTTCTGAACTTATCAAATCTTGTTGTTAATAAACTTCAATTGTATAAAATTATGTAAAATTACATATTGCTATCATCTCGTTTGGATAATGATATAATTTGAGGCCTGGAACGCGCGCGCGTGTGTGTGTTTGTGTGTGCGGGTGTCTGTCAAGTGACATCGAAAAAAAAATGGCTAACATTCGATTTCCTTTTTGAAAATCGTTTGGTAGATGACATTGTCATTTGATGATGATTTTGGAGGCAATCATCATCAATATTGTGAAATATTGAAAAAAACTGTTTCAATAATTAAAAATCATGATAATAACCGCACACACACAGGCACCACCATACACGAATACGCGCCATACGATCAATACTTTGATTTATAAGTGTACTTGATGTTGATTTGGCGCACATCACTCTCCGTACAATCTGAATCATTCATTTTTTTGAAATTATTTGGCAGCGTTGTAGAATTTCTTTGCTCATTTTTCGATTGCGTCGTCGTCGTCGTCGATGATGATGATGATTCATTATTACAATTATTATTATTATTATTACCATTAATAATATTGGATTTTTCTTTTTTGGAAGACGTTCTTCGTATAGCTCGCTTTTCTTTTGATGATGTCTTTTTTATCAAAACTTTTGCCGCATTCATTTGCTGAGATCGATTCGAGTTTGAAAATGATTGATTGGCACAATTATTTTCTTCTATTTTTACGGAATAAGAATTAGGAAAAAATGTATAAAATTCATCAGAATTGAGAAATTTACTTGGCTTCAGAAACCATTCTGAACGAGTTTTCATTCTTTGAGTTTGTCGTGCATGCACAATCGGCAAGAAAGACATGGATTTGGTACTTTCAGCATAATGATTGACATTTTTGAGATCTTCCAACTGGATCGTAGAGGAATCTAAATTTTCATTATTATAATATTCTTCCTCTGAATTATGATGCATGATAGTTGGAATGGATGGTGGAGATTCCGAATTGGATTGATTATAAAACTAAATTTGGAAAAAGAAATAAAATTATTTAATTTTAACCAGTTTTTTTAAAATTCAAATTTCAACCTTTAACAAATTCTCTTCAAGAGACATACTGAGACGAGGGTGTGTATTTTGATTCTCAATATCATTGCCTTCATGAGATCTAGATGATATAGCTGAATCATTTGGATGAGACGAACACATCGTTGTTGAACTAGTACATTCTTGGATTGCTTTGGAATTAATCTCTGAAAATGTTTGAAACAGAAAAAACCGAAAATTTGACAAATTTCAGCGAAAAAAAATGGTAAAATATTTTCAACAATTTTCCATTTCGAAAATCAGTTTTAACAAGCTAAAATGGCGAACCTCTTGAAAAATCATCATCGTATAGATGGAAATTAGGAAGGTTCCATTTTCGAGTCTCATTATTTAGCCATTCTTGTTCAACTGATAGACAAGTTTTGTCTTCATAAACATGCAATAATAATATTTTACCAATATTTCAAAAAATTAGTCACCAAAAAATTCTAATGTATAAATACAAAGACTTACTAGGCAGGTCTGCTGGATATTTGAATGTAAACGTCCAATTCTCTTCAACATTCAACACACTTCGGGTCACTCGAGAATAATATTCATAATTGTTTCGACCAAACAGATCATAGATACCAAAATTATCAATCATAAATTGCATGATGGATGAAGCGATCTGAATTATCACGAGAAAAAAACCCAAAATTTTTAGAAAAAAAAACTGGTAATTTTTTTTCGGAAACATACTTTAAATCGTTGAACATCTTCCACCTTGGCAAATTTATTTCCGTCCAAAATGCAAGAATGGAAAAAGCTTGGCGCCACAGAAATGCTAAGCGATTCGGATGTCATACCAGTTTGATTAGAATCAACAATTTGCCGAAACGTTCCGAACAATAATACAAGTAAATGCTGAGATACGATTGGCAACGAAAACAAAATCCTTTGTATTTCTTTGCACTTTTCTTCAGTGTTTGACCAGTTGATGATTTCGAATAATCTTGATTCATTTTGTGCACCAAAAATACCGGATGGAAGTTTACATAGGAATTTTTTCAGCACCGAAGCTATCGTATGAACAGAATAGTTGTCGATGTTCATCAAACGTCCATTCTAAAAATCAATACAATTAGCATAAACCGGAAGTATGGAATTTTCCCACTAACCTGTAGATTGTGTATCAGCTTTTTCATGCTGGATTGATTGCCGGGCGCACGAAAAACATCTTTTTTATATGGTGATTCTTTATGTAATTTAAGAATCATCACCAACAATGGACTAGGTATTTCATTCTGAGCACCACAGATCCTCTCCAAACGTGTTCCAAATTTCACCCTGTTTATGTTGAGGAAAAATTTTCAGGAAATTATAAATTTGTTGAATAAAATTTCGATAATTTTGGATGAATAATTTCTTTGATAAACACCTCCATATATGCTAATTAGGATACCTTTCTATTGAAAAATCATAATTTGAGTGACGAAAAAAGGGAAACATTTTTTCAAGGCGCGAAACATTAGGCACTGAAACGAATATTGAACTAAAGCTGCACTAGCAGATTCTCGGAAATGAGTCCAGCTAAAAAAAATTGGTGATCAAGAATTGGTAATCGATGAATAATTTAAAGCAGCCAACAATAACAACAACAGCAACAGCAACAAAATGCACCATACTCTTGTGTTTATTCAAAGTGATAGAGCTTTGAATATGGCTGATAAATATTTAATGCAAGGCAAATGAACTTTGCAGAATGCAAACACGTAGAATATGGGGAGAAAAAACGAAAACGAAAATGCTTCTAAAAAGAACAAGTGGCGTCATGACATGGATTCCAGTGCAAGAAGAATCCAATATTCCGTCAATTTAATTGCACAAACTATAACCAGATTCTTGATGATGGAAATAGTGAGAAAAATAAAGAAAGTAGGGAATACTTTGAACCGAAAATAAACATTTCCTGGTTGGCAGACATTGATATTTGCAGACGGAGGGGGATATTCATCAACCAATATAGAAATTCATAAAACAACGTGTATTCTTTTCTCGCAGCAACCATCAACTCATGGCATTTACATTCGCTAAAACTGTAAGAATGGTTAGGTTGGGGCCTGTGTTCAATGCATCAACAACATCAAATATAACACACTATGATAATTTGCTGTATTGAAAGCTGGGCAACTTAATGTCAATCAATCAAAACTACATTAATCTATTTTCACTGGAAATTAGAAGATGGAAGGAAAATGTGATTGATAATGGAAGACAACACACAGAACACACACAAGCACAGACAATAATATCGACAGTTTATTTTCCAACTTACTTTTCAATCCTGGTCGGATAAGGCAAAGGCGAATTGGAAGTAGATTGTCCATTTGGCGACATTCCACATAAAGATGAATTAGCAACTCGACGTGCTATTGACGCCATCATTATAGTTCGCATCAAGGTGATGAGTTCTATTTTGTTTTTTTTCTTTGGCTAATACTGGCTGGTCAAAACAATGAATTTTTTTCCTTCGTCTTGACTCAAAATAATTTCTTCATTTTTTAAATTTTTTTTCTTCTTTTTTTCTCAATGCAATTTTGCAACAATCAATGATATCGATGCCTTGGCCATAATTCACATGATTGTTTTGATTGTGGTTATCATCAATTAATTTTTTTCTCGATAATTGGAATTTTGATTATTGACTAATAAATACACGGAAAATGATTATAAAATAACAAGGTGATAATCGAATTGGGCGATGATGATGATTTGCGTAAATCAAAAAAAATGTTGTTCACTATTATTAGTATAAGGGAGGGGATATAAATTATGTATTTCATCTACACACATAATGATAATAATAAAATGAAAATAAAGGTAACACAACACAATACAACACCAACAAAAAAAAGAGGCTGGATATCCAAAATTATGGGCGAAGAACTGTCAATGAGAATATTGTTATTTTTTTCGCGTTTTTTTACTATTAAAAGCCATCGTCGAACGACAGCAACAACAACAACAACAACAGCCAAAACATTGTGAAAGGCACGACCAAGTTGGAGCAGTATGTACGTTGCTTTCTCACGAATACCAAGCGCGTATAAAATCAATACTTTTTATGTCATGGCCTTATTTATTTTTTTCTGACCAACAACTGCCTTTTGATATGTGACTGCGACGGAAAATTAGTGATAATATTAATGTTTTTTTCTGGTGATAAATACCCAAAAGTCGATTTGCGTGGACCAACATTTTAAAAATTTTGTCTGAGAAAAATATAACCACCACAAGCTGTTGGATAAATGAGTTTAATCATCAAACTTGTTGACTTTTTTTGTGATAAGTGTCAGTTATTAGGAGTTTTTAATCAAACTTAATACCATCGACCATTGTTTCGCATCAACAATCATGGTAATTTTTAATCATCTTAAACATTGTTCAATTAATTCTTTAAGTTTTTTTGGTTCCAGGATTTTATTAAGAATAATTCTTGGTTGGACCCAAACATTCTTGTTACAGTTGAAAAGTTTTTGGAACATTTCACTCGTTTGCAAATCGTCATCTTTACGGTCATAATATGTTGCCTTGTGTTTCATATCTATTCCTTCTACCTCGAACATGAATGTGAGTATCCATGTGATAATGTTGTTGTTGTGATTCTAAATTCGATTCGATCATCTTTAGTTGATTGGCCCACAATATACGCCTTTCTATTTCGTTTGCTCATCAAATTGCCTTTGATTAAAAAGTTTGTGCAAAATGAATTGCAAAAAGCTGAAAACACAGTAGCAAAACAATGCCGTGCAATTTATGGTAATCAAAAATTTCTGGAAGAATTGCCCAAAAAAGGATTAAATGCGGATGAAATTTTCGATGAATTCAAAAAATACCAAGCACTATCAAAAATGGATTACAGGAAAGGGCGTGTTTCAGGTAGGAGATTATTTTTGATTTTTTCTCTGTTTTTAATTGATTCGGAAATTTCAGGAACCGTATATTCAAGCTTAGAAGAAGAGTCATTGAGAATTGTCAAAGAAATCTACGGTGAAACAGCGTACACCAATCCTCTACACGCGGATGTGTTTCCAGGTATCAACAAAATGGAGGCCGAAGTGATTCGTATGGTGATCAATCTCTATAATGGTGATGAAAATTGTTGTGGTAGTTTTACCAGCGGTGGTACAGAATCGATTGTATTGGCCATCAAAGCATATCGAGATTACGCCCGAAAACATCGTGGTGTCCGATATCCAGAACTTGTTGCAACAAATACAGCTCATGCTGCATTCGAAAAAGCTTGTCAATATTTTTGCATAAAATTCCGATCCATTCCGGTGGATCCCTACACATTCAAAGCGGATGTCAAAGCCATGGAACGAGCGATTAATAAAAATACAATTTTATTGGTAGGCTCTGCATGCGCCTATCCTCATGGAACGATCGACGACATACAATCTTTGGCCAAGGTATTCCCGATTATCATTTCTATTTTTTTCACGAATATTTAACGAATATTTATTATTCACTTGTGATAGATTGCCTGCAAACACGACATTCCTCTGCATGTGGATTGTTGTTTGGGAGGATTTTTGGTACCGTTCGTAGAAGAAGCAGGATTTCACATTGAACCGGTGGATTTTCGCGTAAAAGGTGTTACCAGCATTTCGGCGGATACACATAAATATGGTTATGCGCCCAAAGGTTCATCGGTGATCATGTATCGCGATAAAAAATATCGAGCCCATCAATACTCGATTCAAACTGATTGGCCCGGTGGAATCTATGCATCTCCCACCATTGCCGGTAGCCGTTGTGGAGCCAACATTGCCACTTGTTGGGCATCATTGTTGCACAATGGCCATGATGGTTATGTTGAAAATACTCGAAAAATATTGACCACACAGAATCGTTTGAAGAGAGAGTTGAAAAAAATTCCCGAAATTTATGTTATGGGCGACCCGGTTCTTTCGGTAATAGCCATTGGATCCAAGCATTTTGATATTTTTCGCCTGACGTATGTATATATCTGTGTAAGAGAGGGGACAATAACCTTTAACATATGTTTGTTGTTTCCCGAAGCGATTTGTTGACTAAAAAAGGTTGGAACATAAATCCGCTTCAATTTCCGTCCGGTTTCCACATCTGTCTTACAATGATGCACGTTCAGGATGGAGTGATTGAGGATTTTCTGAAAGACATGAAAGAAATCGTTGCCATATGTATGGAAAATCCTAAAGAAAAAGTTGGCGGAGTGGGCGTCATTTATGGTATGGCGCAGAGCATTCCAGATCGTACGCTAGTGTCCGATATAGCCGTTCAATATTTGGATAGCATTTATGGTACATCCAACACTGACTAATTAATATAATTCATTATTGTTTTTTTAAGTTATTGTTGTTGTTGTTGTTTTAAAAATATAGTCCCATTTATTTCGAAAAAAAAAATTCACAAATAAAAAAAATCATTTTTGAGGAATGTTTTCCCCTTCAAATCGGATAATCTCTGCACCAGCAGGATTCGATGTAACAATACCTGGCTCGTTGCTACGGATACGTGTTCGATATCCTTGACTATCGGCAATGTATTCAACAATGCGAATCAAACCCTGATTGGCCAAGCGGCGCAAAAGGCGAACAGCCAAGAAAAAAAATCGAAATTTGATGTAAAATCGATGGGAAATGGTTCCGCAATGCAAAAACTTACCGAAGCATCCCTGAACGAATATCTCCCACGAACCGTACCCAGACCATCATTACTTTCTTCCCGAAACATTTGATTACCGGCTTCATCAAGCCATCTATATCCCCAAGTATAGGATCCGGGCGCATTGGATTGTACGGATGGTTGATTCCAAGGATCCGCCGTTGCGCTTACAGTGGCCGGTTTCCGGTAAGTGTGATTCCACTGTTGGGTGTTCGCCGAACTTGTTGTTGCTCTATTGTGGGCATTCCAGGTGTTGGTCGGTGGTTTCAGTTGGATTCGTGTTGGAACGACATTTCGATTGCTTGCCGGAAACAGAACGATACGTTGATGAGCGTTGGTGGTGAATGTTGGTGGTGGCTGTTGTTGGATTGGCACCAAACGTTGTAGATCTTGGTACCAAAAACTGGGCGCTAATTGTTGTTCCAATTGAAATCGTTGTTGTGATGATTGTGTTTGAATCAAATTGTTGCTGTTTGAATACCACGGTGATGCTGTTTCAATCAAACCAATTAGACCATTGAATATGATGATGATGACCATCCAGATCACAATGAAAAATTTCGACATCTACAACGAGCGAGAGGAAGCGAGGGAGAGGCGAGAAAAAAAGAAGCAACAGTTGTCCGAAAAGTTCGTTCCATTTGGGAATTACCATTTTATTATCCGTCCGTCGTTTCCTTCAGGTCCATCCAAGTGAATGTCAAACACGCTAATAATGGGATTTGATATGAATCTTCACTTAACAAATTTTTCTAATTTTTTTTGTCGCTAACAAAATTTTTCTCTCATTACGAGAACATATTATAACTTTCACTTTCGCTTTCTCTCTCTCTCACTCTCTCTCTCTTGCTCTCGCTCTCTTTGCTTCACTTTCGATCATCTCCGTGTCCGTTTTCCCTTTATATACCTTTTGACAAATGAAAAAATTGGAAGGAAAACCGAACAAAGAAACGAGAGGAAAGGAAAAGTAAGTGTGTGTGTGTGTGTGTTTGTCGAATAAATGGACACCAATGATGGTAATGATGATGGTGGTTGATGGCGGTCGGCGATGAGATTGATGATGATGATGGTGATTCTTGAAGAAGAGAACGAGACTAGGAAAGCTCGACAAATTCGAATTGGAATGGTATGAATGGATGAACAATTACGTGTGTGTGTCTTGGTGCTTTCGAAGCTCTTCGAGAGCTTCGTCGTCGCCGCCGCCACACCATTCACCGTCCCAACTCTTTTATTTATTTATTTATTATTATTAATTCTGTGGTTTGATACAGTTTCCAATCCTCTCCTGCTCTTCACCATCATCTTCTTCTTCTTCGTCTTCAAGGCTTTTTACCATGGCTTGGTTGGATGATGACATTCAATAATAAAATCTTTCAAAAAAACAAGAAAGATTCAATTTAGATGCGTGCATCTTCTTCAGCATCATTTTATGGCGCGGTAAATTATATACATTTTTTCTTTTTTTTTTTGATGTTGCTGTTGTTGTTCAAATAACGAGAATGATCTTCGGACGTTCATCTTGGACGATACAATCTCTAAACCAATACCTTGGGCTACAACGAAAGTGTCAATCAAAAGAAGGGAAAAGGCGAAAAAAAATGATCTTTGGCTAGATCCGTGCATAATAATAAGAATATAATGTGCATTGTATGTTATCTGGGCTCCTGTATTTATATTCGATGATGATGATGAATTTTCAATTAGACATCATTACTCTTGCTCGAAGACATTGCATTTGGTTTTTGGTGGCTTCGACCGAAAACCCCTTGCCGACCAAATTAGCTACCTCTTCAGCTACCAAAAGTAGTGGTGGTGGTAGCCAAGTGCTTCGATAAGTGGTTTCGTGATCGGAATCGCTTTGCTTTTTTCTGCTGGTTTTTTGAAAAAAAAAATAAATTAGTCGATTCTTCGAGTCGACGAGTCAGACTGAGGGATTCCGTGTGTGCGTGTGAATCTTCGTGCATCGACGAAACACGATACACGAGACCACCACAAGAATGTCATTGGCCAATGGAGTGTTACAAATTGATTTATCATTTGAATTTTCCTTCAAGCGATATCTTCCATCGGTGGTTCACATTGGCCAAGGCAACCACAATTTTGTTATTTTTCGCTTCAACTTCAAGATCCGCTTGTTTTGTTGCCTCACTTAATCTATTCAGAAAATCGTGAACCCAGGTGAAGAGGTGCCATTTGCAAATAGCAATCAATTGAATCCAACCTTTTGATTGGCGACAACCTGCGTTGATCGGCTCATTTTTTGTGTGTGCTGGATGTGATTATTCACTTTTTTGTGAATAATGATGATTCCTATCTATTTCTTCTTCTATAAAAAAAAACATACACACAATAACAATAATAATAATAAAGAAGAAAAGATTCTAGATAAGAAGAACCACACCACACAGCCAGCCAGTTTCCAGCATCCTAAAATCATTCAAAAAGTTTCCCAATGCTAATTGATTGAATGAACATGATTGAATCCAATTCGGGCTGTTCGGGGCCTGTCGTCAACGTTGTTGTTGGGAAATTGAATGTCAAAAAAATCTTCGAAAAAAAAAAACAGAGAGAGAAGCGGAACGAATATTTTGAATCCAAAAGGCGCCAATCGCCATTCCATTGAAGACATTTCCTCCGCGGATCACCCATCATTCTTCTTGAACAGAGGTTGCCAATCTTTTTGTACGACTTTAAAGTCAAAATTTGAAAATTCCACCAACGCTCATGTGCAAAGCGAAAAAAAAATGTAGCAAATTCAAAAACAAATGTAGCAAACTGTATATGAAACTGTATGTAACGATTCAGCGATATACGATACTATCGATCATCCACAACAATCACCAACGGCTTTCATCGCCTGAACGCTACACTAAGAGCTGCAGCACAAATGTACAGTCAAGTTTGAAAAAAAGACTGTGGATTGATTCAAGCTACAGGTTGGGCATCCCTGTTCTCCGAGGGAGAGGGGATCCATCCGCTGGTGGCCAAAGTTGAGCTCCCCCTCTCTCTCGCTCGCGTTCTGTGCAACAGGTATTAATTTATGTGGAAAATATGTAAATCAAATAAATTGAGATAAATATGGTTACAAATACAAGATTTATTCCCATTTAATTCTCCTCGCTTCATCATAATCATCATCATGATCATCTTCATCACCGGCGAAAAACGACGATTTGAATGACAATAATAATGGTAATGATAATGGTAGCAATTGTAGCAATAATTGTAATAAAACAAAAAGAAACAAATAAGATTACAAGTGATTGGTGCACAAAAAAATAAGAAAAAACAGAAAAAAAACGAAAAATCAAAACGAATGCCCCCCAGTTCCAGAGTAACAACAAACGGAAACAAAAAACAACCAAAACAGAAGGAGAAAAGGAAAAGAAAATTCAAAAATAAAACAAAATCATCGAAACAAAAAAATTACAATAAATAGAAGAAGATAAATAGCGAGAAAACCGGCGAGGAAAATCAAAAAGTGAAAAAATTAGATTGCGACAAACAAATTCTCGACCAAAAAAATAAGATTCGGATGACAGAGGCGCGAGCCCAGCGAAAAAAAAAGATGATGAATTGATCGTGTTGGATGTTTGGTGGTGTAATTAGATCTCTCCAGGTGTCTAGGAGATGATGAAGATGTGTCCGGGGATAAGAGATAGATAAACAGACACACAAAAAGAAGGTAGAATTATAAATAGAATCAATTTCATTTGAATTAATCAAAGTGTTAGGGTGGGTGGATGGATGGATGATCAAAAACGGATGATTAGCGGAACGAGAAGAGAAGAATCCCCAACAAACTGGGAAACCACCATGTTGGTTAGCAACCAACAAACTAGTTGATTGATTCTTCTCAGGGAATACTTTTGCTTTCGGAGAATGATTATGATGATGATCGCAAGCGCATCGAGCATCGAAGATTTATATGTCTGGTGGTGGTGGTGATTCCTTCGAAAAAAAATTCTTTCTTTAAGCCGATAAAGCCCTCGAATGAAGCTAAATTGATGATGATGACAAGAAGAAGGTTGAAGAGGTTGAACATTGCAATTAGAAGAAGAGAGACAAGAGAGAAAGATGAATATCAACAGGACCAGAATGATTAAGAAAAAAAAATGGTGATTGAATCCAATTCAATTCAGAAAAAAAGAAGAAGTTTTATGGCGGGGCGTGTGACTTAGTAAAAATTGGGCGTGTAAGTGGGTGTGTGTTCCATCAATAATAAAATCAACTAGAGAATTGAAGACGCCAGACAAGGCGAAAGAAGAAGAAGAAGAAGAAGAAGAAGTAGAACTAGAGTGACTAGAGTAGTGGAGGTAAAGAAAGCGCCGTTTGGCAAGCGGCCGAAGACATTGATGGACCTAATGAATCATCAGAATCTGGCCCGATCGTTTGTATGGCCAATGTGATGGTGGATCCTGGTTGCAATTGTTCGGCTTCAATTTGACCAGATTGTACCTGTGTGGAAGCATCGGTCGGCTGCAATATGGTTGCATTGACCAATGTTACCGTATCGTTGATATTCTGTTGTTGTTGTTCATGCTGTTGCTCATGCTGTTCAAGCTGTTGCTGTTGTTGTTGTTGCTGGTCCAAATCGTCCTCGGTATTGACGGTGGTTTGGACCAATTCCAATTTGATACTATTATTATTCGGATCATCATCCGTATTGTTAACAATGGCATTTGAATTGAAATTGTTTGTATTTGTACTAATGTTGTTGTTGCTGTTGTTAATGTTCGACTTTTGTTGGTTCGCCGATGATGATGATTTGGATTTGGTTGATTTAGATTTTGAACGAGAACTGGTTGAACTGGACAATTTAAGATGTGTCCGCACCACATGTTCATGTCTTTGACCAGGGGATATGAATCCACGATCACATTGTTTACAAGCGTATGGAAAATTTTTAGTATGCTTATATATCTGGTGGGTTTTCAAGCTGGATGCTTGTGTAAATCTTGATCCACATTGAGAGCACTGTTTAAGAAGAGAGAATGATTAAAATTGATTGATTCTGGTCCCCTAGTTCCGGTTCCGCTTACTTGATAAGGTCGTTCTCTGGTGTGCGTTCGGGTATGACAGATCAAAGAATATCGTACTGGAATGGAAACAATGGAAATCGAATTAAACAAGATTCAAAAATATTTGGATTTGTTTCAAAATGAAACAAACGATAATTGATTACCAGTGAATGATTTATTGCAATCAATGCATTTGAATGGACGAGATTTTGAATGAGTCTTTTCATGGGATTTCAATTTGGCCACCGAAACAAAATGTTTACCACATTCCAGACAGGCCAACAAATCCAGCCCCGGTGTTTGACCGGTAACAGTGATGGTATTATTATTATGTGTTTGTATCACATTCGTATGGTTAGCATTGGTGGTGGTAATAATATGATGGCCATTGTTCACAGTGTTGATTGCCGACGGTGCCACAAGCATTGTGGTGACCTGCGACGATACCACCGGTAATGTGATAACTTCTTGTTTGACGCCCATCTGCGTGGTGGTGGATACCGGTATCTGTATGACATCTTGTTTGACCGCAACCGGCGTAGCTGTTGTTGCAATCGGTACCGCTTGTGGTAATGATTTTGTGGCTATTATCAATTGTATATTGGTTGGCTGTCCTAAATGATGATGGTGTGTTTGTTGATTTGGCGCGGCCGTAACCGTTATCGGATGGCCACTCACTTGCACACCGGAACTTGGAATGATGTTTATTCCGCTAACCGTAACTGCACCGCCCGTGCTAAGCATTGATTGATTCAAAGATTGCATGACCATTAAGCGGATATCATTTGTTGCTTTCTCTTTTGTCAATTGTCTGTCTGTCTATCTGTTAATCTGTCGGGGTGTTTCCTCGAATTGATTTAAATTTTTCAAATATTTTTAGTTAATCCAATCAACAGACAATCTGGTTATTGCACTATTGCACTAATCTTTTGCCTTGATTTAAGTAATTTCTTGAAATACAAAATTTTTGAAGCAATATGCGAATTCTGGTGGTTCCTCCAATTACATGATCATACCATGCATTCCGATGATATGCATGGCGGGGGATTTTCGAAATAAAATCAAGTGTGTTTTGTTTTAAGAATCAACAGTGGTTGGATTGATGGTGGTTGAACCACGATGACGACGACTAGGAAGACGACACACACAATCTATATTATTAATATTGATTATAATAAGTGGCAACTGGTTAAGCATGGTGAAATATACCCGAAACACACTTACACACACACCGATACACACTATACAATTAAGGGGATTCAAACAACACCATACAACAAACACCACTCTTCTGTATGTTTCAGTAAGTTCGTCGACATGATGACTATATCTTCCATGTTGGTTGGTTGGTTGGTTGGTAGAGATATTGGCCCGAAGAGAGAGAGGGAGAGAGATGGTTTAGTTTAGTTCAGGGTTTTCTCGGTCGTATACACCACACACAATATACAATTTTCCGACCAGAGAAAAAAATTTTCGTTGTTGTGTTTTGGTTTCGCTTTGTTTTGTATTATTCGGCGGTATATTTCTTCGGTGGTCGGCGTTGTCTTCTGTCTTCAGTCTTCAGTCTTCTTCTTCTTATTATTATTAAACCAAAAAAAAACTAAATAATATCGAAGCCAATGGCTTCAAGATATATACTTTTTCCGATGGCTTGAAGGATGATGACAATTTATATATATAGAGAGAGAGAAGTGAACACAAGAAGCTCTTCAAAGGTACATGGCCATGGTTGGTCTATGGAGTTGGTGGTGTGGTGTGTGTGTGTGAATGCTTTGGTATGCACACCATCACCATAAGCCCAGACGATATAATGGTTTTGGTGTTATATTCCAATATACAATTAGTTATGAAACACACACAAGAGATGAGATGATACTGTTCTTTCAAAACGATTCAAGAACGACGACGACGACCAAGACCAAGACCAAGACCAAAGCTTATTGTTGTTGGTTGGTTGTATCAATGTTGTTTGGTTCAATGTTTAAGTCTTCAGCTCGTGTGTGTGTGTGTGTGTCGATATATATTAAATCTTTTTTTGGCCGTGAAAATGGTCCATTATATATGCCAACGACAACGACAACTGAAGACCATCGTCATCATCATCGTTCCATGGTGATTGTGGGATATATATCGGTGGTGCAACACACACACAAGAATCTTCGGGATTCATTTGCTGAGAAACACCACACAAAACTAATGATCCAAATTGGTTGGAAGGAATATCGTCGTCATATATCGGCCAAAGTTGAATAATATAGCTGCGAAAATATATGGCTATATCTTCTTTACTTTTTTTGGTTATGGTTATTATATAATATTTTCGTCTCCAGCTTCACATTCAATTCATTCCATTTGGATTCATTCTATATCATCAGCGGATCTTCCTCTCTCTCTCTCTCGCTCCCACACCCACTTGATCGCCTTGATCGTTTCGTTGTTGGATTTATTATTGGGATTCTGGCAACAAAACGAAAACCGTAAAACGGAATCACAAACTTTGGGGCACTCACACATACAGCTCGATTCCTCACTGTATCCTGAACGAGTGTGTGTGTATGTGTAAGAGTGTGAGAGTGTTCCAGGATTTCTGGAACCAGCAGCGGCAGCGGCGGCGTTGTTGTAGGATTCTTTTGGTACTTGGTTGGTTATACAACGCATATACCGTGGGGATCTTCTTGGAACCTTTGTGTGCGTGTGTATATATCCAGTGTGTGCGTGTGCGAGTGTGCGTGCGTGCGTGGATCTCCAACAATATAGCGAGAGCGAGCGAGCGAGAGGACAGAGAGGAACCGGGTCTTAACCAACGGGAATCGCCATAGAGATGAATGGTGAAAGTTGAGTATTATGGTTGATGGTTGTTAGGGGTTTGTTGTTTGTTGTTGTTGGTTTGTTTGACGTTTTTTTTTCGTTCTCGTTCGTTCGTTGGTTCGCTGGTTGCTTGATTTCGGGCTATACAGTAACATCAACCATCAACAACACCAGCCAACAGCCTCGGCAGCAGGAATGGAAAAATCATCAATACAGTTGTAACATTCTAAACACTATACACACACACACACTTATTCGACAGTCGACAGAACATACACACACTTGCACCAGGGATATAGAACGGGCACCACCAAAATGCAGAACAACACCAACAACAACAACAAATATTCGAGAGGGAGAAATCGGCAGCAGCAGAGAACACCCGAAAGCGCTATACACCGAGAAAAAGCTATAGCTTGTGGTGGATAATGATAACGGGACTTTGGGTTTTTAGGTTGAAAATACAAGCAAGCAAACAGAACAAGCAAGCAAGCGAGAGGAGGATGGTGAGGATGGAAGTTTCGCTAACTTTGCCCCGCGTCCAACAGAATATCTGGTGCTGGTGGCTTGGATCCACCACATTTCGCTTCTTCTTCCTCTCGCTCGATCGATTGATCAAAGCGAAACGAAAAGCAACGAAATTTTAAACAACGACGACGACTACGGAAAACTAAACATCATCATCATAATCATCATGGCTTGCGCGACCCAGCCTCTCTTGTGTCGCGGCGTTATGTTCGGTTGATGACGGCGGCAACGGTGGCCGCCATACTCGCAACACACACATACGCAGGCAGGCACACCAAAAAGCTTCCACAATGGTTTGCAATACACCATTCACACGATGTGCGGTTCGGCGCGTTCGACGCAATCCTGGTTAGGTTGTCTGGTTGTTTGGTGATGTTGTTTTTTTTGGATTTTTATTACGCGCGCGAATGTTGGCACAGTTTTCCCGAAAAAAAAATCCGCACAGTCTCCATTCGGGGGGATATTGGTGCAGTGAAACCCGGCCATGGTCGATTTCGACAACGATAGATGGCAGCACTTGTATTTGCGTTTGGATTCAAATTTGAATGGCGCCAATCCCAAGCCAGCCAATGAAATCAAAAATCGAAGTTTCAGAGACAGAAATAAAAGCACAAAAAAATTTATTAAATTTTTTTATCGAACAAAATAACCAAAAAATGAAATACGAGAGAAACAAAAAAATGCAGACAATTAGAGATTTGTGTTGGTTCAATAAACCGCGCGATCAAACATCATCAATTCTGGCAAATGGTGCTGAAGTCAATCTGGTGGAATTATTGTAGATCAATCTGGTGGTGGACGATGATTTGTTCATGGTGGCACCATCTTCTGCAACCACGCCGCCGCCACCACCAGCACCACCATCGGCAAAAGGCAAATCTTGTGATAGGGTTTGTTGGTCACCACCACTTCCACCAACAACCATTGAACGTTTTGTCTTCAATTTACGATCAATCAAATTCAAACGATCATGCAAACTGGGCTGCGATGATGAACGGAATAGTTTTTCAGTGAATTGACCAGGATATCGTGGATAAGGCGAATATAATGGCTTGACGTTTGATGCAATTGATGGTTGTTGTGGTTTTGCACGTCCAACACCAGGGGGATTTTCATCATCTTTTCCAGTTGTTTTCACCGGAACCGATTCAATTGCTTCGGTTACGGCTACGGCTGTTTCCGGTGGATTTTCTCTATTAATTAGCAAATTTACCATATTAATATCATCCGGGCTATTCATCATCAAAAGAGGATCATCATGGGAATCGGCATCTAAGGAGCACCTAAATGAGCTACTATTGGTATTGGTGGTGGTTGTAGCCGATGTGTTCGGTGTGGAAGATTCTTCCGTTTTCGTCATCATATCATTATCATTAGAATTTTTTGGCGCAAAATTTTTGTTTTTGTTAATCGAAGAAGAAGCATCGGAATCACATGTTAAAAGATCAATCAATTCAGCATTGGAACTTCTAGCCGAATCATCAGCAAGCGCATCCGAATCAACCGTATTAGTACAGATCAAGCTCTATGATTGATGTTAAATAGATTAAAAATAAGCCAAATGAAAGCCAGCTAAACACTATGACCGAATCAATAAATACCGTAAATCCTGATCCATAATCCTCTTTAATGCTGTTCTTGCTTGGAAAATCTTCCGAATCGGAATTTTCATCATCCGTATAATTATTATCACTAGAATAATTGACATCACTTTCGGTCAATTCAGAAGACACATCTTGATCATCATCATCATCATCATCATCATGTTCATTTTCACCATCATCATTTCCTTTTCCATCATCATTTTGTTCTGCCTCTTCTTCATTGTTTGGCAATTCCTCAGGATTATTATCACCGGAAATTCGGTCTTCTTCTTTACCATCATCATCATCATCGTTTTGATCATTCGATTCGTCCACATTATCGACATATTCACCCGAGTCTTCCACATCATTCTCATCAACGATTGTACTTGCGATTGTTCCAGCATTGGATTTATCAATTATCTCAAATTCGGCTCGTTCCCTAAGATCTATTTGTTCCACATTCACCAAAAAATTCTTTTTGATTTCAATTTTGGACAAATTAAATGTGCTGCCATTAATATCACTTTCATTATCATCATTGTTCATCATGAATGAACTTTTAGCATCCGCCTGCAACCTTCGAGAACGACTTTTGGTGCATATTTTACAGGTAAAATCTTCATTCAACACCTCATCTTGGCGCAACATCACAAAGCACATTTTACATGTTAGACAATTTCTACAATGAAAAAACATAATTTTATTAAAACACAAATGTTATTCGCAGAAAAAAAATGCCTCCCTTCAATACCTATGAAAATGGTGGCCAGAAATGGTCACTTTATCGATGGCTAACAATGTTTTATTACAACGTTTGCAATCACCGATCGGTTTCAAAAACGTCGATGATGGTCTCTTGCTTGAATTCAATCCATGCTGATACGAATCATACGAATCCACCGAATCGATATTCACCGGCATTCTTGTTGGAACACAATTTTCATTTAAAGATTTTGCCGCGGCTTCTTTGGTTAGACCGCCAACACTACCGCCACCACCAGCCGTCAGAGCGGTTTGGGAATTATTTTGAAATTTTTGACAAACTTCACTGGATAACATATTGACATAATCATTGCTCATTCTATTGGTGTTGGAACTTTTCGGCAAATCATTTTTTCTATTATACTGCATATTATTGTTCAATTGTGCAATTCTTGATTGTAACAAATCTTGGCTATTTTCGTACACTAAATTCTTCTTATCGATGTTTTGTTTGGATGCTGCAAGGATCGAATTGAAAATCTGTATAAGAATGTGTGTGATATAATTTATCATCAATTAGCTTTAATTACCGAAAATATCGTTTGAATTCCACATTTTAACATTCCAATCATTTTCTTCGATTTTTCCCACTCGGGAAAGATTAGGAACATATGGTTTTTTAAGGTCTTCAAATTTTTGCGCCAAATGTTGAGCCTTTTCGAGTATGTCGGAGGATTTTTTCGGTTTTCGATTCAAACTTTTCTCGAAATCATGCAAGCTCATAAAAGATCGAGAATCATTAAGAGGATTGAATGTTTTTTTCGAAGGTTGAGGATAAGGATGATGATTATTTATTGATGTTTTGTTGTTTTCATCCTCAAAATCGCCAATATCAAAATCAAACATTTGCCGGAAATCCGGAATATTTGGATAGTTTTCCTTGTTGGAACCACTGGGGCCATGATTTGTGAAAATTTGATCAACCGAACGATCATGACTAGCATTGAATTTTTCTCTGGGAGAATAACCGGCGAAATTATTATCGTTGGTTGATTTAAAGTTTGAAGTTTTGTCAAACGATCCCGAGCGATCATTGTGAAAGAAATGATTTCTAGCATAATGATTCTTTTTAGTAAGAATGGAAAATTTATCCTCAGTATTTCTAGGTTGCACATCTACATGTTGCTGTTGCTGATGTTGTTGTCTTTTATCATCAAAATTTCTCGGCTTATAGTTGATTATTTCCACCGGACTTTTGTCATCATTATCACAGTGAAAACTTTTGCTCAATGGTTCTACGGTTTTGGAAGGCACCGAATCGAAGAATGAATTTTTGAGATTTTTGCCATTATAATTATTATTATTGTTGCGAAAACTTATCGACATTTGATTGCACTCCTTTGAATCAGGTTTCGTAATCATTAAATTTTTGGCCTTTATTATATCCTCTGGATCAATACCGACCGTAGCTCTTCTTGCACGTTTTGATTCATAGCTTGTTAGATACGTTTTGACATCAACATCAGCTCCATCAATAATCAAATGTTTCACTTGAGCTTTGATGTCTTGTAATGACTTAAAATCGAGAATATTCAAATTTTTATATCTTGTTTGTGGATCGAGTGTGAAATTTTTGTTTGTAGTATTTTCAGGACTAGTTTGAGCTAATAATCTGTGAAAACAAAAAAAACTTGTAAAAAATTTCGTTTCAATCAAAAACAAAAAAAAACGAACCTGTAAACATATTCTCTTTTGCTGATCACATTGAGCATAGAATCAAGCGAACTGGATTCATTGCTCACATTGACGAACCATTGTGCAACAGTCCATGCTGCATCCAAGGCGGACAAGAATCCGCGACCAGCTCCGCTGCCGGTAGGCCAAAACTACACGAAAAACCGTAAATCAGAATCAAGAAAAAATTTTGTGGAAAAAATCACTTACGGGTTCCAGAAGAGAATCCCCGCACAGAAGAAGCAGCATGTATTTAGAATTTTCTTCCTTCGTAATCACACTGGATTTATCGCAACATTTCAGATAGATTTTCTTCGCACACGAAGCATTGGTTGCAGAATACATTGATGTAAAATCAAACAAAGCAACATCAGGCATGTTGTTACAGTTGCTTGCGAATTCGAGTCTTTGCAATTTGCTTGACCACTCGGCTGCATCTTTGCTATACTTCATCAAACGATTGGTATCGATGTTGTCCAAATGCAATAATTGATGAGAATCACCATAATCGTTTTTCAACACGCCGCGTTTCAACAATGATTGTTTGGTGGCCGTCATAACAAAATAATGTGTTTCATCACGATAGTAGACTAAATTTTCCAATTCAATATGAGTTTCATCTTGCAAATCTTTGAACCATTTTTGATTGTAAATTCTTGATATTCCACTGATTTCCGGACAATGAGCCTCATCTTCAGTTCTTCTGTTGACAAAATTCGCTGTCAAACCGATTGCCAGTTTACCTCGGCGATTGTTTCGAGGAAAATATCTACTGAATGTATTCCGACGACCATCACAACCAATGATCACATCGAATGATTGTTTATTCAACAAATCAACAGTATTGGTGTTTGAATATGAATCGGATGAAAAATGTGCATAGGCGCCACCTATTTTTGAACGAAAATAAAATTTAGGAAAAATCTCCATCTTTTAATCATTAATTATTTTACCTCCAAACCCATGTTTATGACAACAACAATCACAAGATTGGGTATTACATTTGTATTCTCTAGGCTCGATGATTCTTGGACAGATCTCATTGAAAGTGGTGTTTGGAAAGAATTTCAAACCATAAATGATGGCTATCTTCAACAAGATTAATTGTAATTGTCTGATTGAAACATGATCAATGGATCCAACACAAAATTGACCATAAAAACGTTTTGCTTCAAACGTGTACATATCGTTGATGACATTAGGCCACAAATGAATAACATTATTGCGCGAAAATTCATCACGTTTATCCACACAGAACACTGTGAAGTGTAAAAAAAAGTTTTAGTTTTTTTTTGGGAATTTGGGTAATATTCCTCAAATTCATATATACCTTTGGCACCAAGTAACAGCAGTTCGATGGAAACACGAAGTCCGGAAATTCCTCCACCAATCACCAGAATTTTTCTACCTTGAATCTTTGTTCGACAATTGTATTCTTTTTGCTGTGATTTATTATCCAATGTTTTGAGTATGGAAGCCACACGATTCCATTTGGACAAGGATTTGACGTTGAGGGCATTTTTGAGTTTGAAAAAATTATATAAACCATATTCATCTTCAAAATGAAGCAATTTAGCAATATTTTTGCTATGTTCAAGAACACTTTTGACGCTTGTTGCCGATATGATTGAATCTAAATTTTTAATCACATTTTCGATCACATTACGAGAATGAGGCTGAGTTTGATTTGACATTGCAGTTGGATTTTTTCTTCAACAAAACTGCTAAAAAATATATTTTTTCTCCTAATCGATTTACCTTATTAACAAAAAAAAATCTTCAAAAAACAAAAGGACAAACCACATTAAAATGATTTTGCATTTCATCAGTAAAAGGAAATTTACTTGTTTTTACGGATGACGAGTCTGCAAACATCCAAGAAGAAGAATTTATATGTTTTCTCCACCATTTATATCGTTATTATTAATAAGTGGAAGATTGCCAAACGCTCTAATTTTTTTTTGGTGGTTCTTTTATTTTCGATGTTGCCGCTGGTTCTAGAATAATCATTTGTTGATGATGATGATGACTTATTGACTGACTGACTGACGTTTTCGTTATAAACACACACACACACACAATATATTTTTTCTACTAAGCAATGGGCGTGGGGCTGGGGCGGAAAAAAATGAAGGCAATTGATGGCTCAATTATGTTTAAGGATCATTTAAATGCTCTTAATCCTTGTTGGTGGTGGTGGTTGGTCTTCAAACAACGATCAATGAATCCAAAAGCACCATCATGGCAACAATTGTTTTTGTTTACGTCGTCGTCGAGATTTTCGATTTTTTTTTCTAAGTGTGTGTGTGTATGCTCTGGGGATGTTGTTGTTGTTATGATGGCTTTACACCTGCAATGACCTCACTTTATAGCCGCCTAATAATCGCCTACGCCTACGCCAATCAAACATTTAGAGTGGAAATAGAATTGGAATTTTTTTTGCGCTTTCCTCTATTTTAACTGTGTGTGTGTTGCGGGGAATAATGTGTGTGTTCAATCAAAAAATTTTCAAACATGCATGGGGATGGGCAAGGGGTGTGGCAGGGCGCTAGTCTGGTCTGATCATGATCATCCGCACACACACGCTACCGGTAAATCCTATGATCATGTCACATATAGCCAGCTAGCCAGACGGCCCATACCAGACCGAAAATCCTTGAAATTTTCCCGAACAACCACAACATGCACACATACAGACACACAAGAAACAAAAAACCATCATATAGCCAAACTATATCACCATTAATCATGTATCATCATCATCATCATGTATTACCATCCCCGAAGTGATGGGCGTCCTCACCAAGACAAACACACTGGATTGAGAGAGATAGAGGGAGATGATGATTGGCGAAGCCAAGCCAAGTCCATCAATGCACACACGCACATACATACATACCAAACAAACATACAAACAAATACAATGTCAATGCACGCAACTTGTGACACCCATAAGATAGGACACTAGGTGTCGTGTATGTTTTAGTTTTACGTTTTGCTTCTCTCGAAGACCGGTCAAGAGATTGAGTTGTTATGTAAGCGTGTGTGAGAGTAAGTAAGTAAGATCATCAATTTGGTAGAAAAATAGTTTTGATGTTGGCATCATCATCATCACTATCTCAAGGTTACCAATATACCCACCATCATAAAACACACACACACACACATCCACAATGGCATTAGATCGCCGCCCTACGTCGTAGTACGCGTCGCGACCAACTTCAAGATCCGCGGGCCGGATCCGAAATTGTTCAGGGAATTTCGAGATGATAATTATGGTGATAATGATGATGGATGTGATTAATTGGAATCAATTTCACACCCACACACATACTTACGGGATTCATGATCGGAAAAAACAGAATTGTGGTTGACAAATTATGTTCCAGGATTAAAGGAAGGAAGAAGAAACACAAAATTGAGTTGCCATGATTTGAAACAATATATTTTTTCATTCATTCATTTCATACTAATGATAATAATTAAAAAAATGAAAAAAAGAAGAAGATGATGATGAAAATAAGAGACACAATTAGACAATTCATTACAATGGTTTTTTCTCGTGTTGTTGTCGTTGTTTCATTTCCGTTTCCGTTTTGGTTTAAGACACAAATAAAAGAAAAAATAAGATAAAAAGAAAGAGAAAGATTTACACAAAATAGAATCGAAGCAAAAAAAAATAGGAGATAATGAAGGAAAGCGAGAGAGAGATGAATATGAAATTTTTTTTGTTGTCTTATTTTGTCAAATTTTTCAAATTTTATGAAATGATGAACAAATGTGGAATCGGTAATCGGTTCGATTGGATTGTTTTTGAAATTAGAATGCAGTGTGTGTGTGTGTGCGTGTGTGTTGGTGTTGGTGTGAATTTCATTCGAATTCGAATTCGAATTCAAAAATTTTTTGTAGTTTTTGGTCAAAAAACCCCATCCAAAGATGATGTTCCCCCATCCCAACGAGCCTCAAACACTTTCCGGATTTCTGGATCCGAGCTTCCGGTCAGAATCCGACAAGAACAAAAACAAAAGGAAACACAAGCAAACAAACAAACATTGAATTTGATCGAAATAAATGAATTTTGCTGTTGTTATATTAATTATAATATTAATTATAAATGATCGACATCATCACCATCATAATCATAATAATTGACTGTATTCAAGATGAGAAGAGAGAGAAGGAGAGAGAGAGAGAGACAAAAAATAAAAATGAAAAAAAAATACAAATCAATATTATTATAATCACGTGTGTTGATAATTTGTGGGCGTGTGTTGCATAATCAATTGTGGTTATGTAATAATGTAAGATGCTTGTGTTCCAAAATTGTTCTTTGTGTTTGTGTTTCTGGTCTGCCTCTGTTTCAGTGTGTGTTGGAGTTCCAAAAGAATTAAATGTAAATTCATAATTGTTTGCATGTAACATAAACATCATCCGCATCAATTTTTTGTATTGTTGTGTGTGTCCGGTGCACTACAATTTTGTTTAGTTTTGGTAGTTTTTGGTTTCATTTGGTTGTGTGTGTGTGTGTGTGGAATTCAAATCAAATCAAAAAACAATCTGAGGGGTTTTTGTTGGTTGTGGTGTGTTGTGTTGGTGATTCAAAATAGGTGAGAAAATGAGAGATACAGTCGCGCACATTATCTTTTTTTTGGGCATTTTTTTGTTGATGTTAATTTATATCAATTATTCAATGGGTATATTATATAATAATCATCATTTTTTTTAAATGTTGAATTTTTTTTGTTTCATTTTTCTTCTATTGATCCTCATCTTCATCATCATCCTCTTCATCGCCACCATCGGCTTCCTCTTCATCTTCATCGGCATAATCTTCTGGAACGGCATCATCATCTTCTTCGTCTTCCTCATCATCTACATCGCCACCTATTGGTGTGTGCACACGTGTGTGTGTGTGTGTGTCATAAAATAATTTCAATATTTTAGTAAAAGGCATTAATATCAAATAACTACAACTATTGCTATTATTGTTGTGCAAATATTGTTTTTTGCTTTAATTTTTTTCCCTCGGTTTCGGTTTACGCGTTTTCCGAAAAAAAACGCGCCAAAAATTTCATTCAAAGGAAACGGAAACAAGGCCCCTGCACACACACACCGAGAAAAGCACACCGCCATTTTCTCAAGCCTGTGCCTGTGCTTGGACATGCGGTTCTTCAATTTCTGCGCACCTTTGTTTTGTTGTTCCCTACCAGCTTTGCTGCTAGTCTTTTGGCTTTCCCCTTGCAAGCTTCGAACAACAGCCATACACACATTCACACTCGCACACAAAGCACATTGGCTAAACAACCGAGAAAAAACAGCGCAAAAAGCAAGTTGTAATGGCAAACCCAATCTTGGTTTTTCGTTGTTGTGTTGTTTTCCCCAATTTTTTGTTTGGTCGCTGGTTGAGCTAAACGTACAAACAGGCTGTTTATTATATGTGCGAGTATGGGGCCTGCTGACAAAGAAGAGAGTTTTTTTCTCGCGCTTCTCAAATTTGTTGGCCGCCAACAACAGCAACAGCACTGTGCGCGTCGGGAATGGACATGCGCGTGCGCGCGCAAACAACTTTTTCACGCTCACTGTGAAAAATATCGAATCCGAACGAACGCGAGCGAGAAAGAGCAAAAACACGAGCGCCACTGAAACGAAAAGAGAGATGCTAAACAATGGTGTGCTTTTTCTTTCCTTACACACACTGTGGAAATAATGGCTGCTGCTGCGGTGCTTTGGTTTTGTCAAAACACACCACACACACACACACGCACATAACTAGCGCTCAGCATTATTGCCGGCAAAAATAGCAAGGCCCAGAATTTTCGCTGGTAAATGACAACCTAAAAAATGTTAGCTGGGGCCCAAGGTCTATTGATTGGTGTTTGAAATGGATAATGTTCGGTACAAAATAAAACTTACCGGCATCGTTTGCGTCATTAGATTCTTCTTCGGCGCCATTTTCATGTTTGGATTTCTTATGATTGCTTTCATCATTCACTGAATCCAGAACCGAGTTTGAATCCTCGGAAAACTATAGTGATACAAAATTATATAATAGAATGGAATAGAATAGGAGAGAATAGTAAGAAACACAAAACAACAAATGTAATGAGAGTGAGAGCTGCACACAAAATGATTGAAGAGTTTCGCGTTCGAAATGGAAGGAATCAATCGTGAACGTGTGATTCGAGACAAACAACGAAAAAACCGGTGAACAGTAAAATTAAGGAAAATACCATACCTCGTTTTCTTTTCGTTTAAATGATTCATTCTTTGGATCCTTGGTGGCAATCTCATCTGTGCTGTTGTTATTGGTATTGACAACTTCTGATTCGGACATTTTTGATGATGTGTGGTGGTGGTGCGGTGTGTGGTTAAGATGAATTTATTGAATATTATGAGACACAAGACAAAGAATGGCGATTTGTTGGAGAATCGAATCGAAACGAGTGAACGAAACAAATATGAGAATGATAAAACTGTATGTTTTGGATGATGAGATTTTCGCTTATATTCGATGTTGAAAAAAAAATAGTTGGTTGGTTGGTTAGATTGTTTATTTGAAGAAGAGAGAAAGAAGAGAGAGCGCGAGAACAAGATGGTGGCTGGTTGAGAGGCAGATAGAGAATGGTTTTGGATGGCGACAGGACCAAGTGTCGAATGATGATGATGATGGTGTGGTGCTGGCGGTGCTGCTGCTGATGATGATCAGTAACGACGACGACGACCACGACGTTGTTGTTGTTGCAAAAAAAATTGAAATGAATAAGAACGCTCAAAATATAACGCTTCGAATGGCTAAGCGGCAGCAGCAATAGGAAACAACACACAGCACAACTAGCACAGTATAACTAACTATACACACGTTCATTCATACATGTACTTTTCCAACCAACCAACCAACCAACGTTTGAAGACGCGCACCACGATTCGAACAATAGAAGAACCCCAAGAAGCATAAGAAGAAGAAGAAGGCAATGGGGATGTTGATGGCAACCAAGATGAAGAGGCAAAAGTAAAAGAAGAAGAAGAAAGAAGTTAAATGACGGCGCGCTTTTCCGATATTAACCAACCAACAACCAGCCAGCCAACCAACCAACCAAGTGCTCAAGCGCCGCATGCGCAAACCCCCCTTCATCTACGTCTACCCAATCGTCGAAGCGCGTATATTCGTGTAGTTTTTTCCCTTGTGTGTGTTGTCCCCTTGCGTTGAAGATAATGGCAGATTTTCTTCTTCTTCTTCTTCTCTGATTCCAACAACCAACCAACGACATAAGAGCCATCATCATCATCGTCGTCATTCCAGCAAGCAAGCGAACAAGCGAGCAAGCCAAGCCAAGCCAAGCGCCAGCAACCCAAAGCCGGCCTATGCATTACCCCACCAAGCCAGTACACTCTTTGTTCGCTGGTCTGGCTTGGCATTTCACATTCTCCTTGTGTGTATGCGTGATTGTGCTTGTATCGCTTGGCAGCGCGAAACAGCAGTCCCAGCAAAATCACTATTGCGCGATTCACCGCGCGCACGCGCCAGCCGAGCACACCGCACACTAAGTGCCTGAGCGGTGTGGTGATGGTGTGCTGCGATGAACGCATGCACATGCACATTTTCCCATTAAGCTGGCACATACGCACACACCTTGGCTAGGCTGGTGTGTGTGCCCGATCCTAGCGACATCTGTGTTATAGAACAATATTGATTGTACAAATAATTTTTCGTTCGTTTTTGGCTGCGCGAACATTCTTAACCGCTTGCCTCGGATTTTTATGCTTTCCTCCCTCCTCTCTCGCTTTCTTTCCTCGATAGAACCCCACATCCATTTTCTTTCTTCGTTTTTTTTTTATAATTTTTTTTCGGATTTCCAAATGGCATATGCACGCGCAGGGCGCATGCGCAGTAAACCTTTTTTTTGATGGCCGAACATTATCGTGCACTCCAGATGTCGCCACAGGTCCGGAATTCGAAGCGGTGTGGTCGTCGCCAAGCCGAAAGTGTGTGTTTGATTTTTTTTTTGTTGTTTTTGCTTTTGCTTTTGCTTGCTTGTTTCACGTTGCTTTCTTTCTCTTTGTCTTTCATTCTTTCCTTTTAGCTATTTCCTATGCTGTGTCTCGATTTCTCTGTGTGTAAGTGTATGTGTGTTTTTTAGAGACACTTATTACTACTTTTATGTTTCTGGCCAAAGATTATATGTGAGTATAATATGTGTGTGCGTATGGCCAATATACACAGGCATTGGCAATTTATACATGAAAAAATGTTATAAATCCACAATGTGCGCCTCGAATGTTGAAATAAGAAGCAACCAGCCAATGGAGGGAGAGAATTAAGAAACCAAAAAAAAGGCCCACAAAAAAACCTGGCGGTGAAAATGGAAGGATTTTTTAGGAAAATCGAACGCGAAATCAAATTCGATTTCGAATTCCATTTTCAAAGTGAATCATTCACAAAGGTCGTTTCCGCACAAAATGGATCCTGGATTCCGATTGGATTCTTGGAATCCATCCATGGATCTCATCTTGGATTCTTTGGCGTATTTTGGTGTGGTAACATAAGATGATGATGATGACGATGAAAAATTCGAATGGTTTTGAACCTTTGGCTCTGGCGCGCGCGCGCGCAAACACGCAAGCAAGCAATAGACAATGGTTGGAGGAGTTATACACATTGGGAAGAGGATGGATGGATGGATGATAATGCCGCATTCGCATCAGACTTGACGATGGATGGTGGATGTAGATGACCTGTTTGGTGGTGGTGGTCGTCGACGTGTGTTTGCCCGGCTAAAAACCAAAGCAGATGTCAATTTTTTTTTGATCATTCAAGTCTTAGTTTTTCTCGTTGTGATAGTTGGCCAAAAAACCAATAATACCAGTACGAAGACAACAACGGAAACGTTCAAGGGAAAAGTCCAAGGCACATGCACATGCACACGCACAGACCCAGACAAGCAGAGACACGTTACAGCGTTTGCGGCCTCGGAACATTTTGAAAATGGCGCCAAATTCAAATTTTCGAAGCAAAACCTTGGCGAATCTAAACACTGTGCGTGCATGATTCATGCTACCTTGTTGCAATGTGATGTAACCAATGTGTAACCACAATGGTGAATTACAATGGAAATTTTTGATACACCTGAAAACAATATAATTTTGTTGAAATAATACGCGCAATCACACCACACACAAAAACCATGAAATTTTTTTTCATTTGAAAAAATCGAGAAAATAAAAATCTTCTCTTTCTAAATGTTAGATGGCGCTACAAGCTCTTTTTCGTTTTATTTTTTTGTTCATAGATGGCGCCGCTCTTGCTGCTAGAAGGCGCTTTTTTCAAAATTCAAATTTCGAATTCAAAAAACAAAAAAAAATTGGCTAGTTCGTGATTTCGCGGCCAAAAATTCCTTCGATGATGAGAGTATTATTATTATTGATATGATTGGCTAGAATATTTAGATCAAATTCATTTCGAAATGAACAGAAGCAAGACAAGTGCATTTTTCGGCCAATCAGCTTCGACGATGGTGGTGGTGGTGGTGATAATGGCCTGAAGCCAATCGTGTATGTTTGGCTATTCGACCTGCTGTTCGATTTTTCCTCTCAATCCTTTTCGATCGGCCAAAAGCTCGATCTTCGCAAAAGTCTCAATTTCTTCCTTGCTTCGCCCCGAATGTGAGCCGCCACGGGACCATGGGTTTTGACCACCGCCATGGCCAGCCAACAGATCTGGTCGCATTTACTGGATGAATAAATGCTTCGAATTCTCTTCTCTTCGAATTCCCCGCGAATCATTCTTTTCGACCTTTCGATCCGATCAGAACAAAACCGAAAATAATCGAAATCGTGACTTGTTGGGCTCATTATTATTACTAGTATTATCATTATTATCATCTACCATGATGATGATTTGAGCCATCCAGCCAGCAGCAGGCCAGCAGAACAGTAGCCACGGTAGGCTGTGTTGTCACGGATAGGGCTGCCGGCCATTTCGGCCAAAAATTTACCATTCCTCATCGACCACCGACAACAACAACTGGCTCTTGAGCTGGCTCAAGAACAAAGCATGGTACAAAAATGCGCTAGTCAAATATTTCAATTTCAATATTCATGTTAATAATTAGCTCGACCCTAGGTTCTTGGTTCCCAGCGGTTCACAATAGTGAATAGTGTTACCAATTGCGAAATGATACCCGGGTGATGCTGATCATCATGATCAGCAGCCACACTGGATTAGCCACACACTAGAACGCACGCTTTTTTGCACCAATTGCACAGGACTGAACAGAAAGTAGGCGGAGAATCGTTCGGCGGGATACACACTCTTCATCTCTTCTCTTCTTCTCCTCTCTGTTGAACACACACACAAGTGCCAACAATGATGGTTACGGCCCTCGTCGTTCTATTGGCTGGCTGGCTGGCTGGTTGGCTTGGTTAGCTTGACTTGGCTGCCTGTTTTACTCTCTGTTGTTCTCGCCATCTATCTGGCCATCATCATCGTCGTGGTTCCCGCGTGCGACTAACTGGCTTCGATATTCAATTCACTTGTCGCACACCATTATTCGCGCTACCGTCTTGTCTGGTGGTTCAGTTTCAATTCGGATCTGGATCCGCGAACTTCGACTACAACGACAATGATGTTTCCAAGAATACCAAAACACTGTTCAATGTTTTGTGCTCCAAATTGATTCCGACTATTATTGGTCACTACCGTTGAATGTGGTCATCAAGATTGAAGATCATCAATCCGATCCGATTCGACATCCAAATTTCCCCACACAAAAATCCAAAAATGTATCCACCACGACGAGGCCCAAGTTGGACGACCGAATTCTGCATGCTTTGGATCACCGTAATACCATCGCTGTGTATGGCTTCCGGTTTCTTTGAATTGCAATTCATCGAAGGTATCCGCAATTCAACGACCATACATGTTTGTTTGAAGGAATTTTGGAATTCACAAATCAATTTTAATCGTTGTACATTTGGACAACGTACCATTATCTATCATGAGAATGGCCACCCAAAACAATCAATGGTCAGGATACCATTCAGCTTTCGATGGGTGGTAAGTGAATTATTTCTTATTATTATTTCTTGTGTCTTTTTCTTCTTCAATTTGTTATTATCATCTATTCTTGGTCGAGCCTTTCCGACCTTTGTCCAATGTCGAATGTGTCGAATGTTGAATGTCGAGCGCAAAGGGAATCCGCCGCGTGTCAAGTAGCCTGGAACCATTTTCCAAACAAACAAAAATATTTTATTATCATCGTCGTTGTTGTTGTCCAAGACAACAATGCGAGTTTCTCATCGAAAAAAAACCTCGACAACCACGACACACATTGTCTTCAAAGACAAGAAGACAAGAAGACAATATTCACCAAACCGTTGCAATTTTTTTTTGTTGGTTCGAAGTCCAACACCAGTGGCCATCATCATCATCATCTGTCCTTGTATCTTGGTTCACAAGAATTTTTATGATTATTATTATTTAGAGACGATCAATTAATTCGTGGCCCTCGCTCTCTCGCTCTCTCCCACCAACTGTTGCCTATCTGACTGTGACCTGGGAGAGATCTTCGCTTACTGATTTTGTTCTTGGTCGGCCATGTTATCATCTTCTTCTTCAATGTGTGGTTCACAC
Source organism: Amerodectes protonotaria (assembly GCA_025882695.1). Lineage (NCBI taxonomy): Eukaryota > Metazoa > Arthropoda > Arachnida > Sarcoptiformes > Proctophyllodidae > Amerodectes > Amerodectes protonotaria. Next base: position 23,421 of record JAOZJS010000166.1, on the reverse strand, counting down.
GCTGTGACATTTTCGATGCTCGTGTGTCCACGGTCGGTTAAACACGCGCGCGCGAGCCCGAAACAGTGGTCAATTCGATATTATTATTAGATTAACCACCTTTCACTTGTCGTGTCTTGGTTGTTGTCGTTGTCGTTGTCGATGTTTGGTTCGAAGGCCAAGTTACCATCTTCACCCGAGTTTACAGACGACAAAGATCAATCTGTACGGATGTCAAGCGAAAAGAGGGTCGCGTCGCAATCTCTCGGTCTCTCTCATGATGATGATGATCGTTTTTCGTCGGCGACTAATTAGCGCTACCATTTTGAGAAATGAAATGAAATGAAAAAAAGCTTCCAAAAGGAATTCTAAACGCGACATATGGAAGATGTGAACATCGACGAGAAACGAGCTCTAACATAACGATAATAATAATAATGATAATCATAAAGCACTTTCGAAGACAGAGCGAACGAGAATTCTTACGATTATTTGATTCACCTGTCGCGTCTTCGACACTGTGTACCGAAGAACTTCGATGTTCTTGTTTTTTGTTTTAATTACGATGATGATGATGATCACCATCGTTCTTCTAAAATAATGATTTGATTATCAATTCAATACGCTTGACTTGTCCCGACTTGAATCGTTGGAGAATCGGCACATCTGCCTCGCTCTCGCTCTCTAGCTGTGTTATGTAATTATTAATTAATGCATAATCTAACCTGCTACCAGGCTAGGTTCGAGGTCCGAAAACCGATCCAATCAACGATCGTCGTTGATGTTCAACCGTCAAACCGTTTGGGTTCATGTTTCGTCCCTGGCCAGCAGAACGTGGAACGGCGTGTTTGGGCCCTGCCACGCATAACCGTCAACTTGTACACACTGGACCCTGTGTCCACACTGGACCATGTCCATCAAGCTAGCTAGATTCCTGGTCAATTATTGATGTTGAACCACCACCACCAGATGTGTGTGGATGTGTTGTTTAACCCATAAATAACTCTTTGTCACTTTGGCGCGGTTATTCTACAGTCTACAGAGGATTCTAGATTCTGGATTCTGATGAGGATTCTAGCTTGTGATAGGTTGAACCACGGCCAATGTGAATATTGTGACAAGTGTATTGTTCTCCTGTTCAAGAAGTCGACGGTTCGCGCGCACGGTGCCAACCGGAGCCTAGCCTAAGCTTGAGCCTAGCGTTCGCGCATCGCTCTCGCTCTCTCACGCGCGCGACCATGTGTAAATACTCTCATGAGGCCTGCGCAAGCCCTTGGCGGGATGATTACCACCACAGGGCCCATAAATATTCTCGGGTTCCTTCAAATAATTGTCAGTGGAAGCTTTGTGAAAATTCACAACAACTGTCGAGAATTTTGGAGAGTTTTTCAAAAAATAAAAATAAAAACGTTTCCAAAAGCTAAACTAGATCACATTAATCCAATTACACAAAAAGCTGATCCGATTGTGTGTTTCGGGACCCGAGGACTTTTGAAATTTTGCGTTTGTTTGTTCGCGGGTTTATGGCACTTCTGGGGTGTGAATTCGGGTCCACATTTTGTGTCCCAAAGTGTCCATTTTTGTCCAATAAATTAATAATTATAATGATGATGATGATCCAATGTTTTTTTGGAACACAGGGATCGTTTTCATTCACAATACAACTAACGGAAAGCGCCCAACAAACATCGGTGAACAGATTTATTGTTGAAGATGAATTTGCCGTACCGGGTGTACCGTGGAAATATCGCACATTCCATGCGAATGATGGTAGAATCATAACCATACGTTTCCGTATTGATTGTGATCAATATTATCATTCAGAAGATTGTGCTACATTTTGCCGTACCAGAAACGATACTTTTGGCCATTATTCTTGTGAAAAAAATGGTGGCAAACAATGTTTGTCGGGTTGGAAAGGTGAAAACTGTGATAAACGTAAGTGTGTGAAACTCGGAAACTGGTCCCTTTTCAAATTTGGCCAAAAATTGTTCTATTGTTTTATTCAATTGTTTTTTGTTTTTTTTGGTTTGTCGCACAATCCTCGGTCGTCAAACAAAAAATTGTAGCAAAATGCCGTAATGGTTGCAATGAAGCGCATGGATTTTGTGAGAATCCGGATGAATGCACTTGTCGTAACGGTAAGTGGGAAACAACAAGCCCCCCAACAAACCCTGAATCTACCATTGTTCTTTTTTGTGTTAATAATCATGATGATAATCTTTGATTTCATTTTTTTGTTCGGATCCATCAAGGTTGGAAAGGTCTTGATTGCGATGAATGTAAACCATATCCAGGTAGGTGGTGATGGTTCTGATCCCATTTTTTCTATGTTGCCTATTTCCGTACGTTGGAGTTGGTTTTGCTAGTTTTGATAGTTTTTTCAAGGTTCTAATTTTTTTTTTGGTTTCGAGTTTGAACCCCCAATCCCAAACAATGATGGGAACTGATACGGGACGTTCTCTCTCTCTCTCTCTCTCTCACTCGATCTCGCTTGCTCTCGCTCACTTCATTAGGGAAAGCCGATCCATAATGCTGTTAGTGTAGCTTTCAAGTTGGAATTTTTCATCTTTTTCGCAACCAAAAAATTTGTTTGAACAGCGCGAAGAGAGAGGGAATCGAAAGCCACAGAGCTAAACCAATAATAATAGTGGATGATATTTGACAAATGAGCTCTCTCGATTTGTCATTTGGCGCGGGCGATGAGGGAAATTTTGGTGCCTGACCGACCACAGCATCTTGTGTTAGTTCATATTTTTTATATTATTCGGAAAAAACTAAAGCTAAAACACCCGATCCAAGCCAATGTAGCCCGCGCGCGATTCACTTGTTCGGTCCGTTGAACCAGCGGCTAAGGGAACCACTGTTAAGGGAACCACCATACTAGCGGTAGCTGAGAGGGAACCCTCGAGAGTGCGCGCAGTATCCATTAACAGAGTTGTCCCCTTGTGGTTTAGGGCAAGACCGGGCAAGGAAGAGGAAATTTCATCCGCAAAAAAAACTAAAACTGAAAATAAAAAACTAACTGAACCAAACTAACTAGCTAACTAACTTCAATAATCATTTAATGAAAAGTACAAAGATTTTCATAATAATACAAATACAAATACAAATAATATATCACCGATGGATTCTTGATCGTGGTCTTTTTGAGCACCCACTTGAGAGAAGAATATCAATTCCCAACAACAACAACACTAACAAATGGGAATATAAAAGAAAAGAAGATATGGTTATGGGATTTGGGATTATGATGGTGGTGGTGGTGGGATTCCACAAAAATCCAATAATTCAAATCAAATTTAAATTTTGATTAATGACCAGAGGCAAAGGTGTTGGTGGTGGTGGTGAATATCGTGGTGTGATGGAGAACCACTCTTTGGTCGCTCTCTGGCTGGTCGCTTCGGTTGGAACAAGACAGCCAACATGGAAAATGATCGATTGATCACTGAATGGATATGGTCAACTCGATCTAGTTTTCCCCTACCAGGATGAAACAATACCTTGGAGCTTCTCTCTCGAAACAATAGCTCTTTTTCGATCATATTTTGATTTTTTTTCGTGGTTGTGTTTCGAATTTATCAATGATCTACCATTGATCAACCCTAGCCAACGATGTTGTTCGGTGTGTCCCTGTGGCAGGTGAACAAAATTTTTGTTGTTGTTGTTCTTCGGAAACAGCTTCGGCTCTCCAGGACAAGATGTCGAGAAGAGCGACGCTACGGCGCTTAAGCTACCAACATGATGATGATCATCTTCTCGAAATATAAGACATTCCAATGTTTTTGCCCAGAAAAACATCAATCAAATGGCTTAATTGTTCTTGGATGGATTTTATCCACCACCACCACCACCAGTAAAAATGATAACCAATCCCGACGAATGGGCAGAACCGCCTAGCGCTCAACGCAGTGGTGTATTTGGTTGATTCGTGAGAGCAAATTTCGTCTAAGATCGTTTCCAGGTATTTGCGGAGATCGCCCGAGAAAAACATTTCATTTTATTCCGCTAGTTTCGTTGATTTTTCAAAAATACAAAATAAAACCAAACCACAACAACAATTTGTCGCAATAAGTCCACGGCCGCGCTCGCGGTGTGTGTGATGAACAATGACATGATATGCGCTTGTGGCATTCGGTTTCGGGTGCGGATGTTTTATGTATACCACCGCACACACACGGTAGCTGGCAATCGTGATCATCTAATGACCTGGCCATGGCCATGGCCGAACATCTCTCACCTGGCCACTGCGATGTACTACAATTATAATTTGTCATTATGTCAGTTTGATCTTCTTCTTCTTCTTCTGATTTTTCCAACCGGTAATCTTCATCATTCCCCTTACAAGTGGTGGTGGTGGTAGTGTGGACCTAGAGAGAGCTAAAATCCTGAAATCCGTTTTCGTTTCATTCCCCCGACCAACGTATATTATTATCGAGGGCTAAAATTATTATTCGAAACATCGAAACAATTAGTTGTGATTGGAGATTGGCAGGCTTTCGAGGAGATGTTTTTTTTGAAGATGGAACAACATTTCATTGCATTGTCTCCTTTGACACAGTGTCTGTTTGTTTGTTTGATTCGTTAATTATTCAAATCAAATTACTGAAATCCACTTGTTGATTCTGTCCAGAAGAACAACGAAACCAAAACGCAAAGCAATCAAAGACAATCAATTGTGTGCTCGGGAAATAACGAAGAAACGAAGGTAGCTTTTGAAAGATGTCTTGCTGCTCAGCTTGCATTTCGCGGCTCACGGGCTACTTGTGGTTGTCTTGTCTTGTCCTGTGGTGGTGTTTTCATTTTTATTTTTGACAAGTCTTGTCTTGTCTTGTCCGAAATCTGATGTGGGCGTCCAATGTAGGATTTGTGGTCGGTCGATTTTTGTTCGAATTCGAATCAATAATAACAATGTTTTGTTGCCAACACACACTTATTTTCGCTGTTGTCTATCTAGGATGTCTACACGGATATTGTGTTTCACCATTTCAATGTATATGCCATAGGAATTGGGGCGGTATACTTTGCGATCAAGATCTCAACTATTGTGGCACCCATGAACCATGTCTTAATGAGGGTAGATGTGAAAATATTGCTCCAGATAATTACAGGTAAGATGAAAATGAAATTGTTCAAGTGTTTAATCAAATTGCTTTCGATTTCGAAAGATGTGTTTGCAAGAAAGGCTTTTCCGGAGTTAATTGTCAAATTGTGGAAGATGCTTGCGCTACATCCCCTTGTTTGCATCGTGGCGCCTGCATCACACTGGCCAATGGTACCGATTTTCGGTGCATCTGCAAAAACGGTTTCTCCGGTAAACGATGCGAAAATGACCTGAATGAATGCGTTTCGCAGCCATGTTTGAATGGTGCTACATGCCATGATTTGGAGAATAATTACCGTTGTACCTGCCCGAGTGGATGGACTGGTGATCGTTGTGAACAAGATGTTGATGAATGTTCAGCATTGGTCACGCCATGTATCAAAGCTAGCGCTTGTATCAACATCAATGGTAGTTATATTTGTGTTTGCGAAAAAGGTAACATCACAGACAATTGAAAGATGATGTTCAACAGATGTTTAACAGCGTTGATTTGATTCATTTTAGGCTTCGAAGGCATCTTCTGCGAGAACGAAGTGGATGATTGCAAACACAATCAGATCGATTGCCAAAATGGTGGCTTCTGTATTGATTTGGTCAATGATTTCCGGTGTGTTTGTGCCACCGGATTCACCGGTCCCAGGTGTGATCGTATTGATGAAACAGTATGCGATCTTTTGCCCCATCATGTTTGGCGACTGAATGAGACTGGATGCGAAAAAATCTGCGTCTGTCATAACAATTCTCGGGTTGCTTGTAAATGTCAGGATGAATCGAAATGCGACTTGAAGATGGCCGATGTTCGGGATTTGTCCGAGATCAAGGTCATTTTCGATAGCCCGGCAACCAAACAATCCTGTAACGCTATTCATTCCATTTATTCATTGTTGAACGAAGAAGAAGAATTCTGCTGTAATGTACAAGAAAGTGAAGTGATCATCAATGTCCAGCGACAAAGTGTGCTGGCTCAATACATATCCAGGACCATATTTCCGCACATATTGCACGTAATCGTCAACACACAAAACACCAGAAGCGGTGATTGGTCAATTTTGAATATATTCTTAATAATCGTGTTCAGTTTGATTTCGGTAATGGCCGTTCTATATCTTAAATCCTATTGGAAACATAAACAACAGTTGGTTGATGCAGAAAATGTGGTCATTCATTGTATCCAGAATAATCTGAAAACATCCAACGAATTCAGGCCGTTAACTCCGCCGCATAAGAAAATTTGTAATACAAAATGCCAGGATCATGTCGTGTCGGATAATCCACATCCGCATCCGCATCCGCAAAGCAAAGAATTTGATTCGCCAATCAAACAAAAAATTCACCACAGTTTTCAATGATTGATCATAATTTTTTGATACGCTTGTTCCATTTTTGATTTATGTAATTTTTGTAAAATATTTATTTTGTAAATTATTTTTCCTTAATAAAAAAAAATGCGCGAAAATTCCTTTGAAAAATTCAAATTTTTTCAAAACGTTGTCAACAGTTTTATACGTGGTACGCACATGCCCAAAACACCAAGTGCATACCGTGCAAAAACCTACTGTGTGAATCAATGACACACTGTAAGTCGAAGAGCACCGTAAACATCCATGTGTGTGTGATTCTTTGATTCACCAAAACCAAAACAAAACATCAAATTAAATCAAATCAAACATGTCCAGATTAATATTGTCCGGATTTCTAAATAGAGTTTTAATTCCGCAAACATCTCGATTGGTTCAAAAGCCATCAACGAATCCGATTGTACCGTTCAGGTTTCTTGCTTCATACGGTAAAGATCTTCCACCGGTGGATCCAAAAGAAGTTGAACTACGTGTCTTCAAATCACTCAGCACTCATGATAAAATTGAACCACAAAATGTATGTGATGTTTCTGGAGATTTTAAAATAATTTTTTAATTCATTCAATTTATCGAATTTCAGGTCAAAATAAATAGCCACCTTTCAAATGATTTAGGATTGGATTCATTGGATCATGTGGAAATAATGGTGGCCCTTGAAGATGAATTCGATATAAACATTGAAGATGTTGATGCAGAAAAAATCCATACAGTCAAAGATATTGTAGAATTTATTGTTAAATATCTTCAAAACAAACCCGATCCTAGACAAAATCCTGGTGCAAAATATGATCCAAACATGGATTTTGGACCACAGTAAAAATAACCGGGCCCAAAATTTGGTGTTTCAAAACCGTAGATAAACCTTATATGTTTTACTTTGTATTCGATATATAAATTCTAATAATAAATTCTGGACACCTTTGAAAAAGGTTCATAATTTGGTGATTTTGTTTTGAAAAATATTAAATTTTCAAGCATACGTAGCTTGTGAACGAGACTTATGTTCGAAGTTTTTTGTTTTTGGATTGTTTACCAATTTCGAGACATGAGGATGGATGTACCACAATGTTTGATTCCATCAATCTCAGCCATGATTCGACAGAAAATTAGCCCAACTTTTAAACGGAAATTAAAATTCAACATTGACAACAAATATTGTCGTAAATTTTGTGCTACCGGATTCTGTTCAAATCAATTAGCTTGTCGATTTGTCCATGATGCAACCAAAATTGCAATATGCCAAAGGTTTGTGTTTCGCAAATTGTTTGTTTAAATTGGATCGTTAAATGTCGGAATCAAATCCATTATGTTTCAATCAGTTTTATGTATGGCAAATGTGAATCACCAAGATGTTTGTTGTCGCATGAAAAAACTCCGGACAAAATGCCCGATTGTTTATTCTTTTTGAAAGGTTGTTGCAAAGTTGAACATTGTCCATTTCGACATGTTAAAGTTAATAAGAATGCAAATTTATGCAAGGAATTTCTCAAAGGATTATGTTTCAAAGGCTTGAAGGTGATTATGACCAGAAATTTTTTCATCAAACAATATTTTTGATTTGATTTTTCGCTTTGAAAATGCTAAATTTAGTGTCCACAAAGGCACCAATTTGAATGTCGAAGTTTCAAAAAAACTGGAGAATGTCGTAAAGGGAAAAAATGTAATTTTTTCCATGGTGATAGTAATGCTTTGGACCAGTCAACCAAGAAAATCAATGTAAAAAGCTCGCATTTTAAGAAGATCAACAACAACAACGATAACAGAGACCAAAAGAAAAATGTTGCTGAAACGACCAACAAAATTAAAATGCCTAGCAAAAGTATTTTAAATGAATTATTGGCTAAACGATTGCAGTCTCCCACTAAAATAACGGTCAAAGCAAACATGGATATGATTGGAATGGAATCACAATCATCATTCATAAAACTGTCGACAGATGATAGCATTGTCACTGAAATGCAGCCCGTTTCAAAAATTGGAAGCGCCAATAAAATGATGATGATCAAAGACAGCAATGAAATGATAAATGATGCTCGTGGCCGTCGAGATGATCATTTGATTACGAATAATGAGGAAACGGAAAAATATTTCCTAATTGACAATGGTGATAGTGATTTAATCAGTTTCAATAATGGTTCAAATGCCAAGTCCGCTCAGAATTTATGCCGTCCACCATTGAAAATAATACCAGATTTTTTAATGAATCCAATATGAATCTAGCAAAGCAACTTTTGGGCGTTTGTGTGTGTATATGTGTATCAAAAATTTTCTGTAAATTGTACCAAAATGGCTAAAATTATCATTTTTGTTGTATTACAATAGAATTGAATCTTTGAATAAAACAACCCAGCACATATTCAGTTTGATCATTCCATTTTTTGATTGATATAAATGATGTTTGGCCCGAAACATACTACATAATTTGATGATGATCACCAAGACAGTTTGAACGTTGGATCAAACGTGATTGAAATCGATCATTATATGTGGTGTGGTGGTTGTGGTGCATGTTTGAATTGAACTCGCTTGTTCCTGTCAGCCAAGACTTGATGCCACAGCGAGAAGAAGAAAATAGGAAAAAAGGAAATTATATTTAGGACAACATTTTCTTCGTCTTCTTCTTCTTCATGTTCGTGGTTTTCTTTCACCATTTTTCTTTTTATTTAATAATTTACATCCGGTCTCATTTCCCTTCACTTTGGTTTTCATTGTCATCCTGTGGTAGTTCCTTGGCTTTCATTCTTTCAGTCTTATTTTTCTGGCCAAAAAATCTGTCGCCGAGTTATTTGGTTCAAGTATAATAATAATACAAGAACATAATGTTTTGCACAAACACTTTGAAATGAAATAAAGTGTACACTGTGCTGCCCCTGGAATTGACTTTCGAAGTTAGTGCACATATTTTAATTTCTGGCTACATTTTTTTTTGGTTTTGTTCTGCTATTCTATTCGCTGGGCCGTACCGACGATTTACCAAGCCCTCAGCCATAATGTAGGCCAGAGATGAGCAACCAGCGGCCTGCCCACCATGGGCATTTAAGCTAAACAACAGGAGACGAAGCTATATTCCTCTCTCTGATTGGTCCAGTGTGATGATTTGACCCGATGACGAGACACACTATAACACACTATGTAAAGCGATCAGCTTTAATCAGTACCAGTGTCTGTGCATGTTTGACGCCTATAACAACCGTTCTCCACTCTGATTGGTCCAGTAGTGATGATTTGACCTGATGACGAGAGACTCACTATAAACAGCAGTAAAAGATATAGGAGGAGGAGGCGTATTTCTGTTCTCTCGTGTTCAGAGATTGGATGGTCGTACACACTACTTTTAAAAATGTGTGCGGCCCGCCCAAAATTTTGTTTTTTTTTGTGAAAAATTTAAATTGTAAAAAAAGGTTGAACACCCCTGATCTAGGCTATGATGATGATGATGATCCTACCGGATGGATCTTGCATCGGGCCCAACCAGAAAAAAAAACGCCAGGACAACCAGATAGATATACGGCATAACATCAACTTTGATTATTTATAATTTATAGCGAGATATATGTGAATTCCTGTTGTTCAGGAATTCCAGGTATAGAGAATATAGAACCGCCATCAGGTACAAACATATATTGTTGTATGTATTGCCCGGACAAAATCCAATAGGAATCTAGGTCCTCAAACATGGAAATATAAATTCTGGGATTCACCACAATGTGTGCCAATGTGTGCGTGTGTGTGTCTATTCTCGTTTTTGCTTCGGCTGCGGCTGCTTCTGCTTTGGAAGGCTTTATTATCGGCGGTGGTAATTTCGCCCACCACCCAACACCCGAATTCGGATTCTTGATCATTCATTCATTCGTTCATTCATTCATTGCTTACATTCATTGCTTTCCATTCATATTCTGTCCTGAATATGGACCATAAATGTGGGGAAACACGGGAAACACCGTTATGTATATAGCAAGCAAGGGAAGAGGAAACGGCGGGGGGGGACGAACATTTACATTTTTCGTCCACACACACACACACACACACAAAACCACAGAATACTTAAATTATATTTTTATTCAGGTCTTCTGGTGTTTTATATTTTTTCATATTTTTCATATTTTTATATTTTTCATATTTTTTTTGATTTTTTCATTTTGTTGTTTTTTTCTGTTTCGTTTCGTTTCGAATTTATTTTCATTTTCATTCATTTTGATTCATTTTGTGTGTTGATGATGGCACCAGGTGCTCGGTGAAATGCGGAAACCATTACCACCACCGCCACCGCCACCATCATCATCATCATCATCATCGGGCTTCAAAGCTATTAGTCATTTGATGATGATTTTTCGCTTTGGCTTTCATGCCAGCAATGGTTCCATTGGCTTGGTTGGTCGGTAGGTCGGTGTGTGTGTCTCCTGGTTAGCGTTCCTGGCGTTTCTCTCAAAACGATACCTCCGTGGTTTCAAATGATCATTTATGGCTTTTGGATACATGATTCTTGAAATGCATTAAAAACAATAGTTTCTGGATTTTCATATTTTTTTCTTTTCTTCTTCTTTTCCATTCGTTTGTTTCCAAATGTGCATATTATTTTTCTGTGGCTGCAAGGATCCAGGATCCTCATTCGCCAGGGAAAATGAATTATGAATCCACGCACTCTCTCTCTCACTCGCTCGCTCGCTCGCTTGCTCTCGCTTTCGGTTCTGCTTCCGCTATGGCTCCATGGCTATCCATTTTATTTCTCTTGCCTAGTTAGCCTAGTTTTTCAGTTTCTTTCTTTTTTTTTGTTCAGGTGTATATTATTCTCCTTGGTATTCTGCATTCGATTATCATGGCGAGAATTGGTTGAATTTCAATTATAAAACAAAAAAACACAACCAACACACCACCAAAACATGATTTATATTCTCCAACCAAAAAAAATATGTGTGTGTGGTTTTAATTAACAAATTGTCGAATCATTTCATATGTTCAATGCATTGACATTGCAATGGTTTTGAAACACGAAACACGAAAAGTCTAATTAGGATTCTTCATCATCATCATCATTATGTCCGAAAGCCCCTGAAAAGTTGTTTTCCCTGCAATGCATTTTTCTTTCAATTTCATTCTTTTGGTGCACCGCTCGATGCATTCCGGATTCTCAGAATACTTGTGGTGGTTGGTTACTTGGTTTCGGGATTTTTCATCATTTATCCACATCACTTTTGGCAAAGTCATGATTTTTTCATCATTTGAGCAAAATAAAAAATTCTTTCTTTCGTCTTTCTTTTATTCTTCGTTCGTTCTTTCTTTCTCGCGCTTTTTGTGTTGAAGCATCGCACGCCGAAGAAATCATATTCATTGTATATATCCTTCGACACATTTTTCACACCGAACAAAAAGCAAACTGAAAAAAATGATGATTGAATATGTCATGGCTCCGAATGGATATGGATGTGCGAGATGGGCGTGTAAGCCAGCCAGCCAGCCAGCCAGCTAGATTCGTTGAAAAAGTCATCTTTCACACAAGTTTTTTAGCTTCGGCAACCAGAATTCCAAGTAGAGTGTGTGTGCATGTGTGTGTGTAAGCTCACCGAGAAGAATAAAAGAAGAAGAATAAATAGTTCTTTCCATCTTCTTCTTCTTCTTCTTCTTCTGTGTTTGACATGAGATTTTATTATTATTATTATTATTATATTACATAATATTGTATGCTTCATTTATTATTTATAAATCTACCGAGTGTTCCAAACAAAACAGAACAATGCAAAAAAAACACGCACGAAGATCAAGTTCGATTGTTACGGGTTTCGGGTTCGCTTTCGCGGGTTTCGGACCAAGCAAGCAAGCAAATGCAAAGAGCACATTAACATTATGATACCGATGATTCTCGGGATGATCGTTTTTGTGTATTTGGACCGAAATTGATGTTCTACGATAATCTCCTTCCTCCGCCAATCATTCTCATCATCCGAAAACATCAATGGTTGATGTTCATGGTGCAAACCTTGGTGGTGGTGGTTCACCGGAATGGATCGATTTTCTCATCAAAAGAGAGCAGATGCGATGTCTTCTATCTTTTCGGCAGTTTCACATTATTTTCTTCTTCTTCTGAAGTGCTAGATAATTTTGGTTTGGTTTTGTTTTGTTTTTTTCGTTTGTTTCTCGCGTGTGTTTTATTGATTTTCGGGCCCGTTTTCTGATGACCTAGTCACAATCTTTGGTTTTGGGTTCAATCATCATCATCAACAAAATGATAACATTGGCATTGGAACCCTAATAGGAAATAATTGATTGCTCGATTCGATACATCAATATTTGGCCCGGAGAACAGGGGGCCAAAGTTGGCGCCAAAAACTACTACGACGACGAATGATGATTCTAATTATTATTACTATTATTATTATTATCGCAAGTTGCAAGTGGTGGTAACATGCACTAGCGAAATAAGGTTGTTAATAATAAACAAGAATATTCTCCTATATGATTGACTTGGGAATGTGTTGGGAACATGTGGGAATATCCATATTTAGATGCATATTGATGATTATTATTTTTAGTATTATTATTATTGGTATTCCTCTTGGGACGACAAACACACCACCACCATCTTCGACGACGACGAAGAAGAAGAATGATGTGATGGTCAAATTCAATAATAGTACCAATTATCTAGTGTGTTCGGGCAAGATATCACGTCCATGCGGTATTGATTGATCTGATTTTTTGTTCCGTTCTGTCCCAAAAACTATTGATTGTCTCCTCTATTCGATCGGTACACCGATCCACACACACACAGGATCTCCAATCAACGAATAACAACAAAAGAAAGCAAGAAGACAAGCGTACGTGGTACGTGGAAATTTTACCAAATCAACCACCATATTCTCGAAGCGCTTGATTCTCTCAAAAAAAACGAAAACGAAAAAAAAACAAAAACCAAAAAAATCTTGAATCTCGATTTCCACACGGTATTTCTGGTTGCCTGGGCTCGTTCGCCAAGTTTTTGAAGTTAAGTGGCAATCAATCTGAATGGGTTTCAATTAGAGAGAGCGCGCGATTGAAGAAGAAATTGAAAATCCAAATCACCAAGTGGATGTGGATGAGGATTCGCTTTCGCTTTACTTTGCCTTTTTCTTGTCTTCTGCTTGCTTACATCAGCACAGGAGAGGGGCGGAGCCAAACAGTGTTGAAGGAGGAGCAAAAGGAGGGAGGGCAGAACGTTAAGCACGGAACAGGAAAAAAATTCAATTGACTTTTTGATGATAATCTTGTAATTCCAGAGCTGCTTTCTTGTAATTCCCAAAAGCTTGCTTGCAACAGCAGTTTGAATTATGTAGAACAGAAAGGTAAAAATGAATTAAATAAAATGAGAAAAAAAAAGTAAAATCAAAATTAGAAAAAAATAAAAGTAAAAATAATAAATAAAGCCATAGGAACGAGAGCGAAAAACTTTTTTCATATTAAAATAAATGATTGGAATTAATTGCTTTGCTACTTTACTTTGCTTTCCTGCTTTTTTTCGGATCAGAATCCAAAAACGCTAACGCTAAATGGTTTTCTTTCAAAATGTTTGGCTCCCATTTGGCTTCGCCTTGGCCCGTTGCCGTTTTTTGTTCTAGATTTTTAATGGGAAAAAGGTTGCTTGCCTACGCTACCCAACAGCCCAGAACAACATCGAGAGAATTGGATTGAATTGGATTGAATACTCCTTTTGGTACCCGACCAAGTATGTGTGTGTGTGTGCGCCCATTGCTTTTTGGTTTCGGCTCGGCCATGCTCTTGCACACAGATGTTTTAAATCGAACAGAAACAGGAATCCTTCAAACCCTTGGAATTATGTAATGTTTGATTTGATTTCATAATTTCTTCTTCTATAATGTTAATTTTTCATGTCTAGCAACAACGAACACATTAACATGCTTTGTATCAGGGGCCAAGCACTACGGCTAGGCTCCAAGGATCATCAGCGAGAACATTGTCCTTCATTCAATCGATTCGCTCAATGTTTGCTTCTCTGCACTACACACTGGTTTCTGGTTGCTGCGGTTCTTGTTCGGGTACTCGTCTCGTCTCGTCTCGCACCAACAATGAACACCTCAATGGTGAGCAACTATTTTTTTTGGATAAACGGGCAAATTTAAATTTTTCAGAAAAATAACTAAAAAATAATTTTGGCGGGCCGCCACAAAGTAGTTAGTAGAATGTACGACCTACGAACACATCCCCTGAACAAGAGAGAACAGAAATGCACCTCCTTCTACTTCTTCTGCTGTTTATTGAGTGCCTCGTCATCAGGTCAAATCATCACTGGTGAACCAATCAGACTGGAGAATACTAGACTGAAGACTTTTATAGGCGTCAAACATGCACAGGCTTGTACTGGTGTTAAAGCTGAACCTCGATTTTCATTGGTTTATAATGCGCGCCTCGTCATCGTGTCAAATCATCACATTCGACCAATCAGAGAGCGAGAGAGGGGACTATAACTTCGTCTCCTGTTTAGCCTGATGTGCCTGTTTAGATTGGTGGGCTGCACCAAAAATTTTTGATGCGGATGCCGCATGCGGACCGCAGGTTGCCCACTCCTGCAATAAACCATATTTTTGTAAATCTTATCACACACACATACTTGCTTGCTTTCTAGCCAAAAAGCCAGACAACAACAACAACCATCATCATCGTAATCATCATCATCATCCGTATCCTCATCCTCGTGAAATGATGGTTGGCAAACCAACAATAGCAAATTGAGGATCGTTTCGACCCTCGTCCTCTCATACACCACTAGAAAAATCCTGAGCCTAGAACAAGAATCTATTTAGATGGGCGTATGTGTGGGTGTGTGGGTGGTTGTTGTGTTATGGCTTGTTCCGCCGCTAAAACCACGATATGCTTTATTGCTTGCAAGGTTCCAGAGCCGAAAAAAAGGCACATCGAAACGATGATGATAATAATAATAATAATAAAACAGCTAGCTTGGATTGAATGGAATTTTATTTTAGAAAATAGAACAACACACCAAAAAAAATAAAATAAAAAATAAAACCATTCTACATTCGGAATTGAATCTAAATTTAATCTTGCCAACCTCGAAATGGATGGATGGATGGCAACCGAGACTCTATTTTCCCGGGTCTCGGGATCTCGGGCAACACACAAAGGAAAACCAGAATTACCCGAATTCAATTCAATTCGAATTTTTCGGTTATTGTTGTTGTTGTTGTTGCGGTTGAAATTCTTAAATCGGGCCCCCATGTACCATTGTTAGTGGTGGTTTTTAGTGGGCCATCAACAAGAACTTTGGCTTGTTCCAGGACCACCTGACTGAGGTTTTGGATCGTTTTTGGAACAACAACAATGATACAATCCAATAATGTTAATTAATTTATTAATTTGTTGTTCGTGATGGAATTTCAAAAATGTGCTTCAACCAACCAACCAACCGACCAATGATAACGCGACGAGGATGAGATTTGTGGATTTTTTTGTGGTGGTGCTAATTTATTTAATCAACCTAGTTTCGCCTTTTTTAGCTTCTTCTTCGAAGCTTCATTTTTTTTTTTGGTCGCGGTTCACTAATAACCCGAATGGTTGTTTTTTTTTTGTTTTTAGTTGGAATCAATTCGATCAGACTAAAGCCGAGATGATGTGGATGATTGGAATCTCGCTCTCTCTTATTATTTTTTTTTTTGGAGGGAAATTTGATACTTTTTCATTCGTTTCTCTTGATTTTCTCGATAAACAAAAATGTTCAAGATGATTAGAATGTTCGGTGGTGATTTTTTGCTTTGGTGGCCAAGCCGAGAAGAAGAAGGAGGAGAAGGAGGAGGAGGACGTGATGATCATGATGCTAACAATTATACATTTTTTCCAAGCATTTTAAATGAACAAAATCTGAGTGTCTGACTTTTGGCCAATGATCATCATCATCATCATTATTATTTCGAACACACAAGATTGATGGCATATTTACATACAACAACAACATCGACGATGATTTTCCACGACGTTCCAGCTTCAAGGACGAATCGTGTATTTTTTGGTGGTGGTGGTGGTGTTGGGCGCCAGTCTGTCTATAACAAGAAGCCACATCATTTTTTTGTTTCGTTTCATTCTTTCTTTCTTTCGTTCGCTTAGAGTTTTGGTTGCCATTGGATCATCATTATTAATGGCTAATTGTTATAATGATGTTCGCCTCGTTCGTGGTACATCCGCCAACATCCCTAATACAGTATGTGTGTGTGTGTTTGGCAATCGTGTATTCACCATCATCAAAGCATGACGATATAACCACTTTCGGGTATTGCCACAAACAAGATAAAAAAAGGGAGAGATTCTTCGAAGAGAAAAAGGGCAGCAAAAGCGTCGAACAACAACAACAACCACGACGACCAAAAACAACCAAAAATGAAATTCATATTAGGACCCGCGAACCAAGAACTAACTGGAAGTAATGATGATTGTGTGTGTGTGTGCGAGTATCAGCCAAAACCAATGGCTGCAATATTGGCCAAGGACAAGTAATCATTATAATAATAATAGCGAATAGCGAAGCTTCTAAATAGGCGAACAAAAAAATATTATGGATACTGGTTGTGGATTATCAATCTCGAAAACGAAAAAAAAATCAGTGTTGATGATTATGGTGATTAGTGGTATCCGAATCAAAGTTGCTAACCAACAAACAAGTGATGAGGACGACTTTGGAAGATTTTTGTTTTCCTGAAGCCTGAAGATTTAGGATTTCGGGCGAAAACAAAAAAAAATAAACGATAATCTCAATAAAGAACGATCAGAAAATCTTAATAAATAATAAACCACTATTCGGATGATTTTGTTTGTTGCCGGTGTTTCTTTATTGTTGTTCTTCCCTCAGCCATCATCCACAACCATTAAGCCCTGGTTGATTATCTTTGGATGCGGATTTTCTTTCTCCCTCCTTCGATCACCCTCATCATAATCGTTCGATATCAAAGCTCTAAATGTTTTGGTTTTCTTCTTTTTCATAATTTTATTTTATATTTTTCACAAAATCGTTTGGCCAATTTCTTTGATTTTTGACCTTTCTACATCCGTTTCTCATACAGAATGTGTGTATGTGTAGTACCGTATCCGGGGCCCTGTCAATAAACGCGACGGTCCCTACGGAGAAGAGTATCGATTTATAATATACAATAATAATAATTAATATTATAAACTGGCCAGCCTATAAATCACACAGACACATACGCAGGCATATAGCTCGTACACATAGTAATATAGGTTTCAGCCTTCACGTTCATTTCCATTAGCCAACAGTGCAAAGTAGGAGGTGATGGTGGTGGTGGAGTCCGATCGCCAATCGAATCGAATCGAGCCATACGATTGGTCAATAAAAAAACTAAAGCTTCTAAATACTAGTACATGATAGTGACACACACAGACACACTTTTACAATTAGGGGACGAACCACGCCTGCAGTCTCACTTTTTGTCAATTGAAAACGATTCAAATTTTGCACGTTCATCACTCCTCCTCTTTTTTTCTAACCCTTTCTCTTACTCTCACTGTGTGTGTATGTGCGTGTGGGAGTGGGCGTGTGTGTGTTTTTTTTTAAATAATTCGTCGCCAATAATATGTTTCAATGGGTGTTTCACATTGCACACCAAAAAAAAAATTGGCGCGCATGGCCATCCGGCCAGCCAACCGATTCTGACTTTTTTTTCCTAATTTTGGATCTTTTCTCTCAAAGAAAGGGAGAGAGAGAGAAACTATTATATCCCGAAGAGACTTTTTTTTCTGGTTGTCCAGGACCGTTATTTTCCGTTATTTTTTTTTATATTTAGCCTGGTTACTTTTTTCCCCTCTCTCTTTCTCTTGCTCTATGCTTGTGTCTCTGTGTGCGTTTGCTGGGCACGCTGGTTTCTCATTCTTTTCTGGTTTTCGTGTGTGTGTGTGAAGGCACCATTCCATTTGGGTTTCCCACCATAAAGACACACACACGCACAAAGGCAGAGAGAGAGAAGGCGACAAAAAAATAGAAGTGGCGCCCGTAGTGATGGTGGTGGTGGTGGTGGTGTATTTTGAAGGCGCCAAACCTACCCAAAAAACGAATGTGTTCATTGTGAATGAGAATGTGAACCCAGAACGAAGAAGAAGACGACGAAGACGAAGAAGAAGTCGGAGAAGACGGAGAAGAAGAATAATAATAAAGCTTAGGATCATGCGGGAGCAAAGGCGCCAGCGCACCATCGAACTGGCGCCCAGCCTTTTCCTTTTGATTTCCTCCCTTGCTCCCTTGCTCCCTCTCACTCTCTCTCTCCAATGCTTGTGTTCTGGCTTTAACCAAAATGGATAGCTAGCTAGATGGATGACTCTCTTACTTTCCCACACTCTCTCTCTCCCTTGCACAAGCCAAGCCAAGCATTCGGGAAAGCGCGCTTTTGGATGGCATGAAAGAATGGCGGCTTGAAACAACACACTGGATACACCACCAACACACCAACACACTTACAAACGCCAACCGACCAACCAACCAACCAACACCAACACCAACACCAAACGCCAAACATTCGTTCGTTTGCTTTCAGGCCATCGGTGTGCACCAAAAACGAGAAACGAGAAAACGAGAAAAAACAAAAAACCGAGAAAAACACAGAAAAAAGATAGCGAAAAAAAGAAAGAAAGAAGAAATAGAAATACAAAAATATAACCAGAACCTTGTGCTTTGTGTTTTTTCTTTTGTTTTTTTTTTGGTGCTGGTGTCTCTTTGCTGGTGTCTGTGCTGTGTGTGTGTGTGTGTGTCGGTCGGTCTGTTCGGGTTCGGGTCTGCTGTGTCGTCGGCGTTGGTCGCGCGCGTATTGTTTCGGGTTTTTCTTCTTCATATTATCCCGTTATTTTGTTTTTGGTGGAACAACCAGCCAGCCAACCAACCAACCAATAGTTTTAGTCGCCAAGAACCAGAAGAAGACGAAAAACAAAATAAAACATAGCTTGTATGTCCACCACTGTTAGTTTGTCGTCGTCGTGGTCTTCGTTGTCGTTGTTGTTGGTGGTGGTGTTTGAATGCTAAAATCAAGCGATTGTGTTTGTCGTTGTTCTTCTGGTGTTTGTCGTTGTGTGTGGGTGTGTCTGGTCGTTTGGACCCGAAGAGCAATCAAAGAAAAAGCGGAAAAGGAATCGTTTCAGTGGTGTGTTTTCTCCCTCTTCCTCTTCCTCTTCTTCACCATCTTCGCCATCTTCACCTTCTTCATTATTATCATCAAAATCTTCTACGTAGAGTTTCGTGTTGTTTTTGTTCATTTTTTTATTTGATAAAAAATTCAAATTTTTTGTTGTTCTTGTATCTCTCAAATCGGGTCCCGGTTCTACGGTTATTGTGCTTTTTTTTCTCTTTTTTCTTTCTCCTTTTCTCTCGCTCTCTCTCTCGCTCTACACTTTTGGAATCTCTTTTGGATTCTTCATTCTGGATCTTCTTCTTCTTCTTTTTTCCCTGTTTCTCGCTTTCTCGCTTTCTTTCTCGTTTTCTTATTCTCGGTGTTCCGGTGTTGTGTGTGTGTGTTGTCATGTGCGTTTAAGTGTGTGGGTGCGAGGGTCTTCGACTTTGTCGTCGGATGTCTGTTCGTTCGTTGTGTTCGTTCGGTTTTTTTTTTCTTATATTTATTTCACAAAATAGATGTAAGTGTGACATAACACAGTGTAGTATTGTTGTCGGTGTACAATTTTTCCCCACCTCTCGATCTTTTTGGTTTTTCTCTGGTTCCTGGTGTGTGTGTCTCTCTCTCGCTCGCTTTCTGTGAATGTGTGTGAATGCAAATCGATTCCGTTCGTTCGTTTTTTTGTTGGTGTCGGAAACCGATCTTTCACCAATTCCAAAAACGAAGCGAAAGCGAAGGAGAGAGAGAACCGAAGAAGAAAAAACCAAAAGAAAATCCAGGATCCAAGTAACGTGTAGGCGCTGCCGGAGCAGGGACTAGGAACTACACACACAGACCACAGTAGGATATGGTGTGTTCAAGGCATTTTGCATTTTGGAATAAAACACCAGTTCGGTTGTTGGTGGTGTCCAATCTCAAGTGGATAAAAGCGGACCTCCATTATCGTACCTAAATGATCAGCATCAATCACCACCCGAAGACCCTGGCCATGGCAAGCATGTGGAAATGCACACACACATTATTATGGAACACGGTTATCAGCCATATTACTACTAGTAGTAGATGCACGAATCTGATCGTCGTTTTCAGCCACCGACCCCGACACGATATGACCCATATTATTATGAATTATGAAAATTTTTGCTTGTTGTTTTTCGTTGTTTTTTGAAAACAACAAACGGAAAAGAAGAAGCGAGCGAGAGAGAAGGAGATTAGCTCTAGACCCAGAAGAATCCGCCGAAGAAACCAGCCAATAATAATCAGCATTTGCATGCATGTTGTAGGATGATAGATCCTATCCTATCGTGTATTCGTTTTCGTATATTTTCCATATTTTTCCGTTATACTTCCTGTGTACTATCACTAATACCCTGTGTGATTTAATATGTGTGTGTGTGTCCCAAATTCGCTAATACTCGCTTTCTCTCGCTCTCGCTCTCATTCATTCATTTTCTATCTATCAAGCTATTTCAAGCTCTTTCCATTTCGCATTCGCATTATTCTAATGTAAATTTTCATTTTCATTTTCATTTTTCTTGGCTCCATGTTCCCCCTTAGGGCAGCTTTATGAACTTACACTACTGATAGGAAGGCCTGCTGCTTCAACAAGAAGAACTGCTTCTGCTTTCGCTGCTGCTTCTGCTTCTGCTTCTGCTTCCACATCCGCTTAACCCTGCCAAATACGAATACCAACCAGCGAGGCAAAACCAATTTCCAAGAAGAAAAAGATTCACGATCAGAATCAGAATTCGATGCGGATTTCATCGTTTCTTTTATGATAGTGGTTGATAGTGAGGATATTTTTTAGAGAAAAAAAATCTGAAATTCAGAAATCTTGGTAACCGGAACCGGAAACAGAAAGAAAGACAGAAAGGTAGAAATAGGAAAAAAAAGCGAAAGATCCGGATCTAAAAGACAGAGAGGGAGAGGGAGAGGAAGCAGAAGAAAAAAAAATGGAAAACAGTCAAATGGATGCTAAGACACCGATGCTTCGTCAAACAGGTCAAACAAATCCAAACACAGTAACAATGCCAACCACGGTTCGTATGACCCATCCAGACCGGACTATACTTGAATCAATATGGGCCTGGTTAATGGAAAATCTTCTACTAGTATTGACAATATTATCAGTGATTTGTGGTCTATTGATCGGTTGTTTCATGAGATATTCCACATACGATGATGATTTTGTAATGTTGATCGGTTTTCCCGGTGAATTGTTAATGCGAATGCTCAAAATGTTAATCATACCATTAATCACATCATCAATGATATCTGGCCTGGCACAATTAGATGCTAAATCCAGCGGAAGAATGGGTTCAAGAGCGATTGCCTATTATTTTGGAACAACACTATTAGCTGCCATTTTGGGTATTGTTTTGGTGATCCTAATACATCCGGGTAATCCGAAAATAAAACAAGAAGCAATGAAAGCGGTTAAAGATACTGATACAAAAGTATCCACTTTGGACGCAATGCTGGATCTGGTTAGGAATATGTTTCCAGAAAATTTACTACAAGCCGCATTCGCCAATGTTAAAACAGAATTCGTAATCGGTGACAAGATTGATATAAATAATGTTGATGTTACAAAATTAAATTGGGATCGTATCTACAACAAAACCGATCCGGTTACCGGTGAAACCGAATATTATAAATTAGTTCGTTCTTACCCTTATAAAGAAGGTTCCAACATTCTTGGTTTAATCGTGTTTTGTACCGCCTTCGGAATAATTTGTGGTCAATTAGGATCAGAAGCTGAAACAATGATCAGATTTTTTGTAATACTCAACGAGATTATCATGCGTTTAGTGGTTATTTGTATGTGGTATTCACCAATAGGTATTGCATCATTGATAATCGCCAAAATTCTGGCCATCCAAGACATGTATACCATGGCACAACAATTAGGCCTATACATGTTGACCGTAATCACCGGTCTACTGATACATGCTATTATCACATTGCCAGGCATATATTTTTTAGTGACCAGAAAGAATCCATTCACCTTTTTCAAGGGAATGCTACAAGCCTGGGTAACGGCCTTGGGCACCGCATCCTCTGCAGCCACTCTTCCAATCACTTTCCGTTGTTTAGAAGAGAACAATCATATCGATAAACGGGTAAGTGGAATTCCTCTTCTTATTTTTTCAAATTCAAATTTTCAAATTTTGAATTTTTCGCGGGCTTTTTCGCGCGCACTATTTTTCCATCGAAATGTGTTTCTCCGCTTGTTCGCGATGTTTGTCCGCCATTGTCCCAAACAATCACGCCACCAACCTCACCAATCCTCATGCTCTATGCACACCTCTTAATTGTGGTGTGGTCCATTGTTGTTCGGTTGTATGTTGTGTGTGTTGAACAACAATCCAGGAACACACATTCTATGGAAACATTCCACTTGGAATAGCAATGTTAATTATCCCCAGGATTCCGTGTTTTCCTATTCTTTTCTCCCAAAAAGGGATTATTCTCTCTCTCTCTCTCTCTCTCTCGCTCTCTATTTGGGTGATTAATGTCTTTCACTTCCTTTATTCGCCAGTCTGTCTGGCGTCTCTCTCCATCGCTCTCAAGTGTTGGCTGAGCCAACTTGGCTCCGTCCAGCTTCGTACCGGACACACCCACTTCCACACCCACACCCACGTATTTGGCCATACAAACAGATTTTCTCGTTGTTGTCCCAGATTCCATCCATTGTTGTCCTGGATGTTTTCGTTGTTGTTGGAGAAGAATCGTCGCCAAAACGTATGTGTGTGTGTGTGTGGGTGCTATAATGTTTCCGCGCACGCACTAGCGCGAGGACACTAGCGCGCGAGCGATAGGATTCTGCGCGCTATCGCGAAAGGAGATGAGCGCGCGAACAAAGGCGCGAGCG